>PGTU02003120.1:0-41811 GCA_002896215.2 Cicer echinospermum
GCCTCAGACCGTCACTGACATACGGAGTTTTGTAGGACTGGCAGGGTACTACAGGAGGTTTATCGAAGGTTTTGCTAGATTGTGGCTCCACTGACACAACTTACCAGAAAGATCAACCGTTCGCTTTGGACGGAGAAGTGTGAAGAAACTTCCAGTTACTAAAGAGAAAATTGACGACCTCACCTGTATTGGTTTACCGAATCAGAAGAACCTATGAAGTTTATTGTGATGCATCTCACAAGGGTTAGGATGTGTTCTGATGCACCACAAGAAAGCTGTGGCTTATGCCTCGAGACAATTGAAGAGTTCATGAGAGGAACTATCCTACTCATGATTTGGAGCTTGCCGCGGTTGTTTTTGCATTAAAGATCTGGAGGCATTATTTATATGGGTGCACGTTCACCGTGTTCCAGCGACCATAAAAGCTGAAATAATTTGTTTGATCAGAAGGAGTTGACATGCGCCAGAGACGGTGGATGGAGACTCTTAAGGATTTTGATTTCACACTGCAGTACCACCTGGGAAGGCCAATGTAGTGGCTGATGCGTTGAGCAGAAGAAGTTTATCGGTGTCTTCACTAATTATGGCTAGACAACAAGAGTTGTGGGAAGCTTTTAGAGACTTTGCACTTGAACGTAGAGTTTGCACCCGGAATTTTGAAATTCGGAATGATTAAGATCTCGAGTGGATTACTTGAAGACATTGGCGAATTCTCAGGATGACGTCTTAATTCAAGAAAAGAGGAATCTAATAGTACAAGGGAAGACGACTGAGTTCAAGATTGGGGCAGATAATGTTTTGCGGTGTAATGGTAGGATTTGTGTACCAGCCATTACAGATATGCGGAAAACGATTCTAGAAGAGGCGCATAAGAGTAAGCTGAGTATTCACCCTGGGGCAACAAAGATGTATCAGGATTTGAGGCAGAATTATTGGTGGCCAGGAATGAAGAAACATGTGGCGGAATATGTGTCCACTTGTCTAACTTGTCAGAAAGCGAAGGTGGAACATCAGCGACCTGCTGGAATGTTGCAACCTTTAGATATTCCTGAATGGAAGTGGGACAGCATTTCCATGGATTTTATAACCGGATTACCAAAGACAAGGAGAAAGAATGATTCCATATGGGTGATAGTGGATCGACTAACTAAATCTGCTCACTTTTTGCCGGTAAGGACCACTTATAAGGTAGATCAGCTAACGGAGATCTACATTGCTGAAATTGTGAGGTTACACGGGGTACCATCGAGCATTGTATCAGACCGTGATCCGAAGTTTACATCGCATTTTTGGGGAGCATTGCACGAAGCGTTGGGAACGAAGCTACGATTGAGTTCAGCTTACCATCCACAAACGGACGGACAGACTGAAAGGACGAATCAGTCCTTGGAAGATCTGTTGAGGGCATGTGTTTTAGATGATAGAGGAAGTTGGGATGATGTACTTCCGTTGATTGAGTTCACTTACAACAATAGTTTTCCACGCAAGTATTGGAATGGCACCATATGAAGCTTTATACGGGCGCAAGTGTCAGACGCCCTTGTGTTGGTATAAAGACGGTGAGAATATGATTGTCGGACCAGAGATGGTGCAACAGACCACAGCTAAAGTAAGGAAGATCAAGGAGAAAATGAAGACTTCACAAGATCGCCAGAAGAGTTACGCAGACAAGCGTCGCAGACTTTTGGAATTCGAACAGGGTGACCATGTATTTCTGAGAGTCACACCTACTACTGGAGTAGGTAGAGCCTTGAAATTGAAGAAGTTGACTCCGAAATTCATTGGACCATATCAGATTTCTGCACGAATTGGGCCAGTTGCTTATCGGATTGCATTACCTCCGATACTGTCCAATATTCATGACGTGTTTCATGTGTCACAATTGAGGAAGTATCTCGCAGATCCATCTCACGTGATCGAACCAGACACAATCCAGCTAAGGGATAACCTGTCGTTCGAAGTACCACCCGTGAGAATTGACGACAGGAAGGTTAAGCGGTTGAGGACCAAGGATGTTTCGTTGGTCAAGGTGATCTGGAACCCAATTACTGGAGATGCGACTTGGGAACTGGAGAGCAAGATGAGGGAACAACACCCAGAGTTATTTATCGATGCATAGTTTCGAGGACGAAACTAATTTTAGGGGGGAGTAATGTAAGACCCATAATTTTAAAGTACCCTTTTATGTATTTTGGTATATTTGGATTTTGGCTCGGAGGCTTTTAAGCCAAAGTTAATAATATTTTTGGAGTTTTATAATCAAAAAGGTATTTCGATGCCAATTAGAATTTCTCGTCGATAAATAAATTGAATTTAACTGCGGAAAATACTTTACGGTTAATTTAAGGCGTTTCGGGTGAAACGGTAATTTAATAAATATCTAGATTTTGAGATATTTGTTAAGTTATATTTATTATATATATATATATGTTTGCTTGGAGGGAAAAAGAAAGGAAAACTAGAAGGAAGGAAAAGGAAAAGAAAATAGTATATAAAGGAAGGAAGGAAAAAGGAAGAAAGGAAAAACAAAGGAAAGAAATAGAAAGGAAGGAAAATCCCAAATTTTCCATCTCCTTCCTCAGACAACCAACCGTGAAACCAAAATTCCATCCTTCTCCATTTCTCGTTTTCGTTGCTTCCTTTTCTTCAAGCTAGTGACCCAAGGTCGGGTGTGAGTTAGATCAAGGTTTTCGCAACTCCACTCTTCCTCTTTGATTCGAAAACGAAGAAAAACGGTTTTGAGATCCAAACACAAACCCCTCCGTTTCTCCTAGATCCAAACCTCATTTCTCGAAGAGATAGAAGGGAAAGTTGCTCACCTCCGTGCTACGGTGCTAGTGCACTAATTTGGAAGCGGCGTTGCGAGCGGAGATTTTACCGGAATTTCTGGCGGAACCCGAAACTCTCGATAAAGCTAACATTGAGGTAAGGGCTCCTTCCAAACTTCTAGCTTGCATTAGGGACTTATCTGTAGTTGTGTGGGGAGGAATTTGTTAGGGTTAAATGTATAGATTTGGGGAAAAACGAAACTAGTGTGTTATGGGTGAAAAACCTTAGAGTTAGGTTTTGTTTATAGTGATGAATGTTTCGTGGTAAATGAAATTGGATGTATCTGGGTGTTATGTTGCGTGATTTGTGTTCGTTGTATTTGGTGTGTTCGTACTTGATGTTTGTTAATTGGTGTGGTTGTTGTGATTTATGGTTTGAATGTGAAAGTATGTTTGAATTTGTTCTGTGGAATTTGAAAACCATTAGAGTTAAACGAGTATTAAAAATGGGGAATCTTTTAATACCTCGGTTTGCTTAATGTGTATTTGAGGAAAATGCTTAAGTTAACTGGGCGTTGAGAATGGGAATCTCTTAATGTCTCGGTTACTTAACTATCGTTTTTTGAAAATCGTTTCGGTAAATGAGTATTAAGAATGGGGAATCTCTTAATGACTCGTTTACTGAATGTTTTTGCGAGAAAATCGTTTAAGTCAAAAGTATATTTAAGAATGGGGAATCTCTTAATATGACTGTTTGCATTAACGCTTTGTTTTGAAAATCATTAAGTTAAATCGGTATTAAGAACGGGGAATCTCTTAATGACTTATTTAATTAATGTTGTTTGAAAGTCGTTTAAGTTAAATGGGTATTAAAAATGGGGAATCTTTTAATATCTGCATTTGCTTAACGATTGTTGTGAATGGAGTCTGTGTATGCTCATGCATTTCATTTGGTAAATTGTGTCGACCCGTGATAGGTGACACCTTGGTAAACTGTATTGACCCGTGATAGGTTGTACGTTTACGATTTACTATTTAGTAATTCGTGTTGACCCGTGATAGGTGACACCTTGGTAAACAGTACTGACCCGTGATAGGTGGTACGTTTACGAGTTACTATTTAGAAGATCGAGTTGACCCGTGATAGGTGACACCATGGTAAACTGTACTGACCCGTGATAGGTGGTACATTTACGATTTACATTTTTGGTGAATTGTGCTGACCCGTGATAGGTGGCACCTAGGTAAACAGTACTGGTCTGTGATAGGCGGTACGTTTACGATTCTCGCTTTTTCTTTTAGTAAATCGTGTTGACCCGTGATAGGTGACACCTCGGTAAACTGTACTGACCCGTGATAGGTGGTACGTTTATGATTTACGCATTTTAGTAAATCGTGCTGACCCGTGATAGGTGGCACCTCGGTAATTGGTTCTTTGGCCTGCGATAGGCGGTACAATTATGATTTACGGCCCTTCGAGGAGGGTTTTGGTTTGGAATTTCGAGTCCATGCATTTTGGCATATACGCATTGCATTAGGGTGCCTGGCACGCGAGTCATGTTTGATTTGAGTTTATGACTGAGTGATTCGAATTTTGATTTATCGTGATAACTGAGATGAAGGTGTTAAGTGTTATGTGTTGTTTATTGTGTGTAAGTATGATGGTTATCGAAACTTTGTGTGTCGTAGTAATCGCGTAGGAATTGCTAAGTGTTAGGTTGTGGACTTGATTTGGAAGGACTTAGGTTAATTCATGAATTTTTGGAAAACTGATCAGGGAAATCGATTTCCCAATCGATTGGATGGGTAAACAGGGACTTGGCCAATTCACAAATCGATTAGCCAATCGATTTCGAAATCAATTTTTCAAAGGAATCAGTTAAGAAATCGATTGCCCAATCGATTAGGCCTTAAGTCAGGGGCTCAGGAACCAATCAATCGATTTACCAATCGATTGAATTCAGCCCAGGATTCTGTTTCATCAAGAATCCCTCACCAAATCGATTAGGAAATCGATTGGCTCGAAACCAGGGGCTCAGGAACCAATCAATCGATTTACCAATCGATTGAATTCAGCCCAGGACTTTGTTTTCATTAAAAATCTTCACCCCAATCGATTGCCCAATCGATTGGCTTAGTGAAAATCCTCATTTTTAGTTATATGATTAATTTCTCTTTGACTTATCCATGTCTTGTTTTATTATGTGTTAATTAGGAGATCGAGAACTACATTTTACCTTCATTTTAATTGGCAATGTATTGTATGAACTTTTCGCATATTGAAAATCCTGTTAAGGTGCATGCTTAGTTGAAAAGTTGTTTTGAGCATTCAAAAACTTAATTGCTATGTGTTAACTGTTATTTTCTGGTTGGTGACCCTTTACACTATTGTGGAAATCTGGGCTTTGCCCTCAGATGAGAGTCAGGACGGCCCTACTGGTTCGTACCCTACGGACAGGGATGGAGATGGGAACGCTTGACTGCTGTTGTGTTAGGAGGATCTCACGGGGCGCGTGGAGATTACTCAGGGTGTATAGCTTTTTGGTAGGATGATCAGATTAGGATGATGTATAGGGACTAGGGGTCCTTCTTTTTGGTTTGGAGTATTTTAGTTTTGGAAAACTGTACTTATACAAATATTATCAGTTTGATATCATCTTTGAATGGGTTCCATGTACCATTTGATGTTTATGTAAAAATGTTTTGGATTTATAATTGGAGAAACTTTTCCGCTGCGTAAATTATAATGACTCAATTATTTATCCAAAAGCATTTCCTGATTTATTTCTTTGTTCGTTTTTAATTACTTTTAATAAAAAAAAAAAATATACCCTCGCTTTGAAAAACGGGGTGTTACATTGTGGTATCAGAGCATAGGTTTAGTTTTCTTTGGGAGCTGTGGAACCTTGGTTGTAGATTGTAGGTCGACCTATAAGTTAGGAGTGGTTATCTGATCATGTGTCGGTTTGGGTGACTTGAGTTGTCAAGACCAATATAATTGTGTGTTGTTAGTCGGACGTTAGTTTGGAATTATTTTGAAGTAGTGTTAAGACTCTACTTGATGATGGTTTTATAGGAAACCATGCCGCCAAGAAGGAATGACGCTCCGAGAGCCAACGCTAGGAATGACCAAATGGCGGAGGCTATGAATAACATGGCTGCTTCTGTCGCCGCACAGACCGCTGCCAAGACTCAACGTGATCTTGAAAAGAGGGGAAGAGAGATCCGTGCTGCAGAGTCAAGAGGGTTAGAGGACTTCCGTCGTTACAATCCTCCTAAGTTCAAGGGGGATGAGAATTCAGAGAAGGCGGATCAATGGATCCAAGAAGTGGAGAAGATCTTTGAGATGATTAACTGCCAGGCTGGAGTGAAGGTCAGCTATGCCACTTATATGTTGCTGGGGGATGCTGAATACTGGTGGAGGAGTGCAAGGTTGTTGATGGGAGCAGCCCACGAGGAGGTGAACTGGGAATCATTTAAAAGGAAGTTTTTAGACAAATACTTCCCGATGAGTACCAGGACTAAACTGGGGGACGACTTTCTGAAACTTCACCAGGGGAGCATGACTGTGGGCGAGTATGCTGCTAAATTTGAATCACTATCGAGGCACTTCAGGTTCTTCCGTGAGGAAATTGATGAACCATTCATGTGTCATCGTTTCCAAGACGGATTGAAGTATGAGATTCAAGATTCCGTCTTACCTTTGGGAATTCAACGTTTCCAAGCACTGGTAGAGAAATGTAGAGAAGTGGAAGATATGAAGAACAAGAGGGCTAGCCGAGTAGGGAATTTTAATTCGGGAGGCCCTAGTCGGGCGAATTATCAGAACAGGGGAAAACAAGTGGCTAAACCTTATAATCGCCCCCAGAATAACAAGTGGCTAAACCTTATACTGAATATTTGTTTTGAAAATCGTTAAGTTAACTGGGCGTTAAGAATGGGGAATCTCTTAATGTCTTGGTTACTTAATGTTTGTTATTGAAAATCGTTTAAGTTAAATGAGAATTAAGAATGGGGAATCTCTTAATGTCTCGTTTACTTAATATTTGTTTTGAAAACCGTTTAAGTTAACTGGGCGTTAAGAATGGGGAATCTCTTAATGTCTTGGTTACTTAATATTTGTTTGGAAAATCGTTTAAGTTAAATGAGAATTAAGAATGGGGAATCTCTTAATGTCTCGTTTACTTATGTGTGTTTTGGTAAATCGTGCTGACCCGCGATAGGTGGCACCTTGGTAAACGGTACAGGCCCGTGATAGGCAGTACGTTTACGATTTACGTTTGGTAAGTTGTGCAGACTCGTGATGGGTGGCACCTCGGTAAACAGTACGGACCCGTGATAGGTAGTACGTTTACAACTTACGTTCCTTGGTGGATTGTGTTTGTCCGTGAGAGACTGCATAGGGGTTTGTCCGTGAGAGACTACGCCCTGGTTTAAGTTAAATGAGAATTAAGAATGGGGAATCTCTTAATGTCTTGCTTTCTTATGTGTTTTTTTGGTAAATCGTGCTGACCCGCGATAGGTGGCACCTTGGTAAATGGTACGGGCCCGTGATAGGCAGTACGTTTACGATTTACGTTTGGTAAGTTGTGCAGACCCGTGATAGGTGGCACCTCGGTAAACAGTACGGACCCGTGATAGGTAGTACGTTTACGACTTACGTTTCTTGGTGAATTGTGTTTGTCCGTGAGAGACTGCGCAGGTGTTTGTCCGTGAGAGACTTCACCCTGTTAAATTGTGAATTGTTGGTTCATTTTGTCTGTGTAGTAGCGTGTTATAAGTGTTAAGTGTATGTTTTGGAATTTGGTGATAACATGTTTGATTACAATACCATTTCGAAACCCATGATGTTGTAGTAATTATGTTATAAGTGTTAAGTGTTATGTTTTGGAATTTGGTGATAGGATGTTCGATTGCAATACTATTTCGAAACTCATGATGTTGTAGTGATTGCGTTATCATTGCTAAGTGTTAAGATGTGGAATTGTGTATGAATGATATTGAATTAGTTTAAGTATTTTTGGAAGAATAAGCAGGGAAATCGATTTCCCAATCGATTGGATGAGTTGCAGGAAGTTCACTATTTTAACCTAATCGATTTGCCAATCGATTGTATAAATATATCTTTCAAAATCTTTTAAGAAATCGATTTGGAAATCGATTGGCAGAGAGGCAGGAACTCAGCAAAACTGCCAAAATCGATTTGGCAACACAGGGACTCAGCAAAACTGACAAAATCGACTTAGAAATCGATTTGGTCATGCAGAAACTCAGCAGAACTAGCCAAATCGATTTGGCAATCGATTGGCTCAGCAGAAGTCCTTATTTTGAGTTAGATAATCGATTGTTCAATTGATTTATCAATGCTTTGGTCAGTTATGTATTACTTGATGATTTGAGAACTTCATTTTGATTTCATTTTTAATTGGCAAGCATTATATGAACTTTTAGCATATGAGAAATCCTTTTAAGGTGCATGCTTAGTTGAAAGGTTATTTTGTGCATTTAAAACTTAAATGTTATGTGTTACCTGTTAATTTCGGTTGGTGACCCTTTACAATTATTGTGGAAATATGGGCTTTGCCCTCAGATGAGAGACAGGACGATCCTACCGGTTCGTACCCTACGAACGGGAATGGAGATGGGAACGCTTGACTGCAGCTACGTTAGGAGGATCTCACGGTGCGCGTGGAGATCACTCAGGGTGTTTAGTTGTTTTGTAAAATGATCAGACTAGGTTGACACAGAGGGAACGGATGTCTTTCCTTTGGGTTGCGTTTACTTTTAATCTGGAAGACTGTACTACTCTTGTTATGTAAATATTTTGAATTCATGGATTGAGAACTTTTTCCGCTGCTTGAAAATTATAATGACTTAATTACTTATCCAAAGGTGTTACCTTGTTTATTTCTCTGCTTTATTTTAATTTCTTTGGAAAAAAAAATATACCCTCACTTTGAAAAACGGGGTGTTACAATAAGCAAGGGATCCGTAGTGTGAGAGAAAAAAATGTGAATATTGGCAGGGGTTGGGCCTAAAAGAGTGATGGTGATGATGTTTGTGGTGTATGTGATGCTTATGATTCTTACCCTCTTCATAACTCGTGGACAAGAAATGGTTTTGGTATCAAAGGGAAACGAAGGATGAATAGGGCTTAAAGAAGGAGCGTTGAAATGAGCATCTGTTGGGGCTGATGATTTATGGTGATGATGTTTGTGGTGTTTGTGATGATTACGATCCTTACTCAGTGCATAATTAGTGGATAACGAGTTAGTTGGGGCAGGGGATGAGGATGATTTGTGATGGTGATTGTGATGACGATGGTGATGTTGGTTGTGGTGTGAAATGTGGGCATGGGTTGGGGCTGATGAATGTTGGTATCGTTTGTAGAGTGAGTAACCCAAATTAAGAGCTTAAATAGGGGTTAAGGATAAAGGTTGAACAGGGGCGGAGCATGGAGAAAGTTAGTGATGATGACGGTGATAGTGATGGTGGAGTTTGTCTTTATGATTGTCAAAGTCTTTAGCAAACACTACCATGAAGCAAACACTACCATGATGGAGTTTTTCTTTATGATTATCAAACTCTTGCCATGTCTCTATGATATGCAAGAAAAATTAACTTGAAGAGATTGGGAAGATATATTGATACTATGAAAGTATCTCAAAGGAGTTCATTTATAGGTGCTTATGTCAATATTCATTACAAAGTCAAACTATAAACTAAGCAAACATGTTAGTTAGTCAAATGACTTTCAAGTGGTAATTTTGATGGAGAAAGATTAATGAAGTTACAAGTTGAAATATTAACAGGCCTCCTTTTTTTTTGTTGGAGAAAGATTCAAATACAGGAAGGACAGACTTATAAGTTTCTGTTGGAACCAATATATGTCTTTGAAGAACAATGTAATTTAATAAATTCCTTCGAAAGGTGGGTACAACGTAATTTTACAAAGTAAATAAAGGAGATCAATTTTATGAACTACTAACCAAATATTAGATACCAAACATATGTACTTTGATAATATAAATTAGAAATGTCGTTGATTCGAAAAATACAACACATACTAGGAGAATTAGAGGCAAAAATTTTGTTAATCGATAAACATAGTTTTTATTTAAAGTTATTTGTGTATATTCTTACAAAGATTAAAAAAAAAAAAAAAAACAATACTTTTAGTTAAATTTAATTCTTGCAAAAATCCTCTATAACATAAAAAAAGGGATACATAGTTATTGAAGAGTGTGAACCTAGGCAAGGGATAGGGTTGGGGTTGAGGAGTGATGGTGATGATTTTTGTGGTGCTTATGATTCTTACCCTCTTCATAACAAGTGGACGAGGAGATTGTTGTAGTATTAAAGTGAAAGGGTGGACGAGTAGGGGTTAAAGAAGGAGCGTGGGCATGGGTTGGGGCTAATAATTTATGGTGATAATGTTTGTGGTGTTTATGTTGATTATGCTCCATACTAGTGGATAAGAAGTAAGTGGGTGCATGGGATGGGATTGATTTTTTATGGTGATGGTAATGTTGCTTGTGGTGTGAAACGTGGGCAAGGGTTGGGGCTGATGAATGATAGTGTCGTTTGTAGAGGGAGTTACCCAGATGAAAAAATTGAATAGGGGTTAAGGATGGAGGTTGAACAGGGGCAGAGCTTGGGGCAAGCTAGTGATGATGATGGTGATGGTGATGTTGATGATTCAGTTTATGTTTAAGATTATCAAACTATCGGAACAATAGTTGGTCCATCAGAACATTGTTGTCATTCAGAATACTACAAATATCGTATACCTCTGGGTTATGAACTTCAAGATGGCACAGGTAACTCAAACTATGAGGACACTGCCTAGATGGCACAGGAAACTCAAACTTTGAGGACACTGCTTGCAACACTAGTTTCTCTGAAATTAGATAAAAGACTAAATTGAAAGAAAAAAAAAGATAAAAGACTAAATTAAAAAAGAAAAAAAAATAAAAGACTAAATTGTTATCCGAAACTAAATTAAGGAGCTACATTATGTATTTTCCAACATTTTACATCAATTTTCTCTCACAACTTATGTAAAATATATGTTTTCAAAATTATTAACACAATTGACACAAGTTTCCTAATAACTAATGTCTAATCTTACGCGTTAAAATGAAGTTATTTAGAAAATATCTTTAAATTAAGGTCAAAATTAACGCGCTAAAGAAATACTTTTCATGTTATTTACAAATTACTATTGCATTAACTTTTAACACATTTTTTACATAAAATGTGTGTAATATCATTAGCACTAGTGTAATATACATTAAGTTAAAGAATATATTTTAAGGGTTAGTTGGTGATCTAATATTTCATATAGGTTTAAGTATATCTCTGTCTTCGTAAATATAACATCTTTTCTTTTTTAGTCGTTATAAAATAATTTTTTAGTTTAATCCTTGAAAATATATATGATTCTTTACTTTTAATTCATGTTATTTTATTTTAATCATTCTAATATTTTTTTATGTTTGATTATATTTGTTCCCAAAACCATTTATTTATAAAGATTAAAATGAATATTAAATACATATAATAGAGATAAATTACAAAATAAACAAATTTTTGGAAAGACCAAAACAAGGTAGAATATTCAAATTGGAATATTTAGAACAAAAATTACAAATTTACTATATCTATAAGAAAAAAATATATATTTGGAAAGAACAAAAATAAATTCAAATTTTGAATAAATTATATAATATTAATTATTTAAAATTATTACTAGTTATTAAATAAATGATAAATATGTTTAGTATTCTAAAAAAATAACTCTTATAAAATATATAAACTGTTCCATAAATTAAGTATGTAATCATTAAGGAATTTGAATGCAATTTATATTTTATTATTTATTTTAAAATTGAGAAAGTAACGTCATACAAACAAAAAAATAAATATTATCATGGGATAGATAAATTGTTGGCACATTTGCAACTCCATATCCGAGAACCATATGGTCCATACACAAGGGTAGCATCGCAGGTGGTTGGACATTGCGGGCATTTGTTTTTGCAATTCGGAGGACTTGACCCGATCAACTTTTCAAAAAGCCTTCTTGATGAAACTATAGACACCATATCTTCTCCTGTTTTCTCCTTAACATTCTGACCACACATATCATTATTAGTCATAACGCTTAGTGATATGTTATAATGTTATAATGACTAAATTGTAGAACCATAAGAGCCTATGACTTTAGTGCCACTGGTTCGATTCCTTTGTGCCACTATTTAAATTATTTTAATTTTATTTAAAAATTAAATAATTAATATATAACTAATTTTTATGAACCAGGTTGGATCGGTCTGGTTCCCGGTCTGATCGGTGTTACATTTAAAACAATACCCATGAATTATAAAGTTTAAGAAGCATTTTGATGGTCTACTATTTTTTACCTCTTTCAGAATATGTAAAATGTGAAATAATATTTAATATCTAACAGACAGATAACAAATAAGTTAATAATGTGTAACATAGTAGCTACGTTTCTTGAGAATGGTGTACATCCAAATTGGTGAGTAAAAAGAAGCTAATAAAAAATACTTCATGTGTAACCGAACAGATAAAATATGGCTAATATGATATACCTGATGAATATTTACACTGGGTGAGGCTGTAGTAATACTGAACACCGTTGTGAAAATTGTGAGCAAGAAAAAAAAGACAACACAATAAAGCTGGATTTTGTTCACAAACATAATAGCTTTTCTCATCTTCTCTATAAAAAATAAGAAAAACTCATTTAATGAACACCACTCATTATGAATATTATATATAGTTGTATCCATATGTATTGCGATTTTAATAAAATAAAAATTATAAGTATACAAAAGGAAATCATTTAAAATAATCATTTTAAAAGTAGTAAATCTTTTAGTTTATTGTCAAATTTAATTAAATGAAATAATTTAATCTAAATAATATCATTATATATAGTCAAATTATTTATATCATATTTAATAATAATAAAATTATAATCAAATTGACTAGTCAATTGACGTTTTTCCCCTAAGTATTTGTTTTTCTTTATATGCACATATACTAAGAAAAAAATTATTTCTAAATATACATTTATTTGCATATTGTAATATACATTTATTTCCATAAGTACAAAAATGTATGAGTCTAATTACAATGTATCAGTCTAATTACAAGACTACTTAACAAAAATAAATTTTATATGTGTATTTATAAATTTTGTATTAAGTATATAATTATTATTCACTATAAAAATAGATAAAATAAAGATATAAAAGTTTTGTATACAAACAATTCAATTAATTGTAAACTTAAATATACGTGAAATAAAAATGACTTTTTTTTTCATAAATATCATTTATTTAATTATTTACACTTTTAAATTTTAGTTTTACTTTCACCATTGTTGCCCCCTTAACGATTTTAGTTGAAAAATTAATCATAATTATTTTTGTTGAAGAATCTTTGAACATTTGTAACTAATAATGTTATATCATTTCTTAATGTAATGTAATCACTCACCACTCTCTCACCCACTAGTTCACAACACCACATATATCGGTGAACAGAGTTGTACTTAGTTTCTTTAATTCCTTGCCAAAATAACTCCAAAAATAATCCATGTTATTCATCTTACGAGAAATTGAATGTGTTGCTAAATTTTTAGAGAACCCTTCAAATTTATGTTTGTATTAATTAAGGTATATGTTATCACATTTATTGTTATTTTAAATTAAATAATTATGTCATTTTCATATCATTTTATATTGTTAAATGCTAAATTTATCAAAGACTATAGTTTTAATTAATTAGCTTTATAGCATAGATAATTAGTTATCAGCTATCAGTCAGTTTTATAACTATCAACTAACATATAGCTTAATATTAATAAACAGAGCCTAGATTGGCATTAAAGAAAATTTAATATTCAAAATTAAATGTAATAAATACTTTATAAACATGGTGAAAATATAAGATATGAGGTTGTTTTGTGTTGAATGTAAAATCTTTTTCTTTTTTCTTTTTGATTAAATGGGATTGTCTCATTCCACAAATTTGTGGAATGAGACAATCACATTCGTCTTACCGCATTCATACAAAACAAGTTATTACAAGGATAACTTCCTACCCCACTTAAAGGGAGATCATGATATTTGAGCTTGTGAACCATATTTTTCAGAAAAAGGGGACAAAACAGTTCTGATCTCACTCTATAAAATATCAAATGTGCAACCTCATAATGACTTTAGTTATACATTTTACTCACTAAACACTCAAACTTAGTTACGGTACATTTTCAGCTTGGTTTACTTAAATAACTCTTTAAGAACCATATCCAAATATGTTCTATTTATCTATCTTGTTTGAATTTCTAGAAGAGAAGAGCTTTAAAAAAACTCACTTCATTAAAAGAATTTTCCATTAAAAAAATTAAAAAAAATTGTATCGTAACCTTAATTTAATATAACCAATCATAACAACACAACAATTTTATTGGAGATTCAACAATCATAATTACAATATAATTTTGTAATGGAATTTAAAATCAAAGATAACTAAAACTTGTTTAGATATCACTAATTATTGAAATATTTATAAAATTCATATTTGTTAGGGATGAGTGTATTGTAGCTATTTTATCAAGAATCATTCTTGTAATTCTTCTTTAATCCCTATCTTTTGTATCTTTGTCATGAGTAACTAAACCCTATTTGTTAGGGAGGAGAGTAACAAGATCAAACCCTTATTTTCCTGATTTGATTTCTAGTTATATGAATGAGTTTATTGAATTATTTTTCTCATCTCTGTGTTTAATTCTTTTTATTGCTTGATCAACATTAAAATATTCGTATTTTGAAATGAAAGTGGACTTTACGAATGCTTGAGATGAGAAATTCATGAATTTGTAGTCTAGGGATAGATACAGGTCATGAAACCAATTAAATTAGTTGCAAAGGTAATAGTTGAGCAAGAGAATTTATGTACAGTAATGCTTAATTCTAATCATAAATCTACTAAGGAATTAGGGGTTACTTTAGAATTAAAGGTTCTATCACTAAAATATTAGGGCAATAATAATGGAAAGAATTCGGTAATAATTCAATAAAGGAATTCAGTAACTAGGATCAAATTAGACACCAAGGTTGGATTCAAAATGAAACTCATCCATGGCATTTTTCTTATTATAAAGAATCAATTTTATTACTATTTTTAATTTTAAATATTATTTTAATCAACTTGGGAAGTTTTTGTTCAGCTTTAGTAAAACGCAATCCTTGAGTTCGCCACTCGGTACTATCGATTTATTATTACTTGCAATGATTCAATACACTTGCTAAAACACTGTCAGTGATGGTGATAATGTTTGTGGTGTATGTGATGCTTATGGTTCTTTCCCTCTTCATAACTCGTGGACAAGGAGATGGTTTTGGTATCAGAGGAAAAGGGAGGATGAATATGGGTTAAAGAAAGAGCGTTGACATGGGCATGGGTTGGGACTATGATAGCGTTTCAGCAAGTGTACTGAATGGATGCAAGTAACAATAAAACAGTATTACTGAATTATATTTGGTATCAGAGGAGAAGGGAGGATGAATATGGGTTAAAGAAAGAGCGTTTACATGGGCATGGGTTGGGACTATGATAGCGTTTCAACAAGTGTACTGAATGGATGCAAGTAACAATAAAACAGCAGTACCGAATAAAACAGTAGTATCGAACTCAAGGATTGCGTTTTACTATTGAATTATATTTAATTACTAAAATTGAACAAAAAGTTTTCAAATTGATTGAAATAATGTTTAAAATTAACAACTGGGAAAAAATTGATCCTTTATAATTAGAAAAATGTCAAGGATGAGTTTCACTTCGAATCCAACCTTGGTGTCTAATTTGATCCTAGTTATTGAATTCCTTTATTGAATTATTATCGAATTCTCTTTATTATTCTTGCCCTAAATTCTTAGTGAAAAAACCTTTAATTCCAAAGTAACCCCTAATTCCTTAGTGGATTTAAGATTAGAATAAAGCCTTACCGTACATGAATTCTCTTTTTAAACTATTGCCTTTGCAACTAATTTAATTGGTTTCATGACCTGCATCTATCCCTATGAATTTCTCATCTCAAGCATTTGTAAAGTCCACTACCATTTCAAAATATGAATCGTAGAACATTTTAATGTTGATCAAGCAATAAAAAGCATTAAGCAAAGAGATGAGAAAAATAATTCAATAAACTAATTCATATAAATAGAAATCAAATCAGAAAAAATAAGGGTTCATCTTGCTACACTCATCCCTAACAAATAGAGTTTAGTTACTCATGATAGAGATAAAAAAAGATAAAGATTCTAGAAGCATTACAAGAAAGAGTCATGAATGATTCTTGATAAAACTGCTCCAATGGTGTTAGAAACGACCGTCTTTTTTCCCATTAGTAAAAAAAAATTTCCTAAAAAATGAAAATTTGCATTTTCAATGAATGTTATCGCGTCCACACACCCCAGGCGTAGAAAATGCACTTCAGGCGTGCGCTGGATGTGCTGAAAGGCAAGAAATGCACTTTAGGCGCGGCTGTTGCGCTTCAGGTGCACAACATATGTTATCTGACGTATACTGCATTATTCTCCTATTTCCAGTCTGAATTTGGTTCCGGTATCTTCATAAAAGGTGTAGCTATGGATCGCAGCTTTCATTTGCACTTTGTGTGACTCCAATTGGACATCTACAACTCCAGATATGGTTGAAATACTCCACATAGGTCACGTTGATTTCTCACCAAAATTCAGCACTGCACTAAAAGAAAATGCAATGTAAAATTACGAAAAAAATCCTACTTAACCAATGAAATAATTTATTTTTTTTAACAATAATTCATTTTTTTTTTCTTTTTGTGAGAATCACCACTCCAAACTTAAAAGGTTGCTATCCCATGAGCAACCCCAAACTTATAACTTTATCAAGACAATAATTTTTTTTTCTACCTAACTCCACGTAAGGTGATTTAATTAAAGTTAGGTATTTGACTTGTAATGTGGCTAGTAACCAAAATAAAAGGGCAAGGCTCAAATGGGCGGCTAGCAAAGGGTAAAATTAGTATAGGGTAGTTAGAAAGGCTCAAACGACCAAACAAAATTGCCTCAGTGTATGCATAAATTACAAGTGATGCAAGTCATGATTAGTGCAAGTTTTGAAAGGATAAAACATGTATGGATAATCACACAACAAATGATTAAAGTGTTTAGACCCAAAAGCTCACATCTAGGATAATAAGAGAGAGTATGAACAATCAAAATAATGCCAAACATGCCACTAAAAAGTTAAAATTGGTTTTTTTTGAAAAATTGATGGCATATTAGCCTTCTACAACCACTTAGTAATAAAAAATGTATGCATTAGGAAGACTTGTCGACTTGAGCAATAACATAATCTAAGAAATAGAATTTAACTTTTGAAATCCCAAACAGAGAACTTAAGATCAAACGCAAGTTATTACAACTTCTTCATCATAGTACACAATTAGTGACAGGAAAAAATAAGGGGAAAAAAATAAAATAAAATTTGACAATTGAAATAAGGAAAAGAAAAATAAAACAAAGAGAAAAAAAGGAAAGAAAACTTATCTCAGTTTAGTAATTCAAGGGGCCTTGTTTAGGTCCTCCGCTTCTGTACCACTATGGTTGCCAGTATACTTGTGAGGTGAAAATAAATCATCATAAAACATGCCTCCTGGTGTTTATTGAGAAGAAGCGAAGGCTCGATACAGATTGGTCATCCCCAGTTCTATTCTAGCTTGTCCATCTCGCTGATCGATCATCAATTGTTCCATCATAGTTTCCAGTCTTCCACATATTTCCTCGGTGGAGAGCTACGATGGATGTGGAGGGTGGTGATGTGGTTCCTGTGGTTCAGTATTTTCCTCTGCCATCATGAGCTAGTAACACGTCCACATTAATTCTGTCACCTTTTATGATAGCAGTTAGTAGACATGCTCTCTAAAATGTTATATTTGACACATTCGAACATGGTAGTAGCGTATGATGAACAAAGGCGCTCCATGCTTTTGCAATTGGGGTGAGATCTAATGAGCGCAGTTTCCCAACTGAGCCATCTATATTTTGTTCCCAATATGTGCATGGTCTTCATAAAATGCGCAGGATCTTTTGAGTTTCTACTTTTATAATGTGGTCCTCCATAGCTTGAAAACGACAATCCTTATAGTTCGGCAGACCAAAAATTTATAGATGACTTGAGGCGTGAAGGGCACCCTTTTCCCCCTCACATAACTCACAAATTGATCACGTGGAAATGGTTTACCAGACTTCAAATCAGAGGCATTGGAGAAGAATGCCACTACTAATGATTTGCTCGTTGTGGTGGCGAATGTGGTCAGCTTCTCCCATCCTCTGGCAACAATCATCGCCTAGATGTCAACAAACTCATTGGCTTCCAACTTAAAATTTTTTTCACTCACAAACTTCTTGACTGCAGGGAGTTTGGCATGAAACTCTTGTGTTTCCATGGTCTTGAATAAGAATGTATTGTGTGGTTGGGAGGAAGATGTATTTGCGTTCTTAGTTCGTTTTGCTTTTTGTTGGGTTGTGATAGCGTTTCAGCAAGTGTACTGAATCGTTGCATGTAATAATGAAATGGTTGTACTGAGTGTCGAACTCAAGGATTGTGTTTTACTATTGAATTATATTTAGTTACTAAAATTGAACAAAAAGTTTCCAAGTTGACTGAAATAATATTTAAAATTGACAACAATAGTAAAATTGATCCTTTATAAATTGAGAAAAATGGCACGGATGAGTTTCACTTTGAATCCAACCTTGGTGTCTAATTTGATCATAGTTATTGAATTCCTTTATTGAATTATTACCGAATTCTATTTATTAGTCTTGCCCTAATGTCTTAGTGACAGAACCTGTAATTCAAAAGTAACCCCTAATTCCTTAGTAGATTTAAGATTAGAATTAAGCATTACCGTATAGAAATTCTGTTGTAAATTATTGCTTTGCAACTAATTTAATTGGTTTCATGACTTGCACCTATGTCTAGACTACAAATTCATGAATTTCTCATCTCAAGCATTCGTAAAGTCCACTTTCGTTTCAAAATACAAATCGTAGAACATTTTAATGTTGATCAAGCAATATAAAGCATTAAGCACAGAGATGAGAAAAATAATTCAATAAACTCATTCATATAACTAGAAATCAAATCATAAAAATAAGGGTTTCATCTTGTTACACTCATCCCTTAAAAACAAGGTTTAGTTACTCATGACAGAGATATAGAAATAAAAGAGATAGAGATTGGAGAAGAATTACAAGAAAGATTCAAGAATGATTCTTGATAAAACTGCTCCAATGGCGTTAGAAACGACCATCTTTGAGTTTTTATGCTAGGGCACAAGTCTCCCAACTTCCTAATAGTAAAAAAGATCACTAAAACAGTGAAAAATTGCATTTTTATGGTTGCTGATACGCGTCGCGCACTCCAGGCGCGCCTGGACAGTGTGGGATGGCTGGAAACGCGCCTCAGGCGCGCTTCAAGCGCTCAGCATGTGATGTCCAATGTATATTGCATGTTTCGCCTCTTTTGGGTCTGAGTTTGGTTCCGGTGTCTTCATGAAAGTTGCAGCTATGCATCGTATCCTTCACTGGCACTTGGTTTGACTCCAATTGGATATCTACAACTACAAATATAGATAAAATACTCTACATATGTCATGTTGTTTTCTCACAAAAATTCAGCACTGCACTAAAACAAAGTAACAACACAAAATCCGAAAAATCCCTACTTAATCAAGGAAATAATAACATAAATATTTCATTAAACCAAACAGTTAAAATCAACAAAATATATCAAATAACTCCTTAAATTAACTATTGATTAAAGATAAATAAGACTAGAAACAATGAAAAATATGCATATGATGAAGAGTCATCACAACCCTAAACTTAATCTATTGCTTGTCCCCAAGCAACAACTTATTTTAGATTTTGTGCAGTTAAAAGCAAATTTAAATTCAATTTCTCAAATCAATCTCAATTTTCAAAGTTCCAGCTACTACAAAATATTCATCCTGCTCCATGGTTGCTTACAAAAAACGACACAATTTGTACACTTTAGCATTCATTCATCAAGTTCGGCTCTCTCTTCACACAATCTCACCAAAATTTCTCTCAAGTGTTTAGAAAGGGTTACGAATTTATCACTCAAATCCGAGAACACGCATCACGCTACCATAGGCTTGAAAAAATTCTAATTAGCAATCACAATGCAGCAAACACATACACTTTTGGAGGACTTTCGGGTTGTAATGGGGCTTAGGTAAGGGTAAGACATTTTGGGATAGTAGGCTTTACTACTTGGAGTTCGACATACATTTCCAAATTGTTCTACATATTTTTATTTTTCTTCACCTTTTCATTCTGGAGATTCCCAAACATTGACAAAAGAACCAAGAAGATATTATTTACCAAAGTACACAAACTGAATTTTTTTTTTCTTCTTTCTTTTTCTTTTTCTTAATTTTTTTTCTTTTTGTGAGAATCACCACCCCCCAAACTTAAAAGGTTGTTATCCCATGAGCAACCCCAAACTTAGAATTTTACCAAGACAAGACAAAAATTTCCTACCTAACTCCAAGTAAAGTGATGTAATGAGAGTCAGGTCTTTGGTTTGTAATGTGGCTAGTGACCGAAAGAAAAGGGCAAGGCTCAAAGGGGCTAGCAAAGGGTAAAATTTTCATAGGGTAGTTAGAAAGGCTCAAACGACCAAACAAAATTGTCTCAGTGTATGCATAAATAACAAGTGATGCAAGTCAGAATTAGTGCAGTTCTGAAGGGATAACACATGTCTGGATAATCATACAACAAAGAATTAAAGTGTTTAGGCCCAAAAGCTCACAACTAGGATAATAAGAAAGAGTATGAACTATCTAAATGATGTGAAACGTGCTACTACAAAATTTATTTAATGGCAAGTAAGACTTCGACAACCAAGGAGTAATCAACAATGCATGCACTAGTGGAACTTATCGAATTGAGCAATGATATGAGCAACGAAATAGAGTTTAAATTTCAAAATCCCAAACAGAAAACTTAAGACCAAATGCAAGTTGTTAATAATTCTTCATCATAGTGCACGTTTACACACAATTAGAAAGAAACAAATTCAAATAAAAAAAAATAAGATTGCAAAAAATAAAAGTTACCACTACCTGTGGGTTGCCTCCCACGAAGCGCTTCTTTAAAGTCATTAGCTTGACGCCTCAACTATTGTCAAGGTGGCATATATGACAGGAAGAATACATCATCCTTCTTTTTCTTTTTGTTTGGTAGAAATTCCATGAACTTAAGAAATAAAAGATGTTGTTTCCATGTCCTTCTCAATTGGACATTGGTGAACAAGACATAGATTGAATCTCAAACTTTTTCAATATCTTCTTTTTTCTTTTTCTCGTTCGTCTTTTCCTCTTGCTTATCTTCTTCTGCCACAACAATGAAATTATCTTCAATCTTCAACTTCTCCTCCATCTTCTCAAACTTAACCACTTGCTCAAATAACCTCTCACATTGATTTTCAAATCTTTCAATTGAAACCATGTTATTCTTCATGAATTCAACAAAAACGTCTGAACGTTAAAGTCTTTGTCATCTAATTCTTTGGATAGAATTTTAGGAGGTAGAATTTGTTCCCAATAGATCTTTTTAATATAACACTCTTCGTTTTCTGTAACTTTGAGAAAAAAATCTTCATATTCTATTAGTTCATCAAGGTCATCTGAACAATGTCCATTCTTATGTGCTTCTCCGCAAAATTGACACCTAAGAGGTCGCATCAGAGGGATCTGAGGGTGATATCTTAAAAATGTATAACTCAAGGTTTGCTCCTCAATCATGCGACATATGCCATATATAAGACAAGTATCACACTTTTCATATAATTGTAGTAGAAAATCATCATTATAATCGTCTATGCTTTACAGCGACTAGTTATCTCAAACAAAGAAGAGACAAACCAATAGACATGACATTAGCAAGTTCAACAAATAAAAAAAATTAAAAAAAAAATCAAAAAAAAATCAAAAAATTTTTTGCAGAGCAAAAAGTTTCAATTAAGTAAATAAATTAAATTCAATAGTGATATGGCAATCCCCGGCAACGACGCCAAAAACCTGATAGCGTTTCAGCAAGTGTACTGAATAGTTGCAAGTAATAATAAAACGGTAGTACCGAGTGTAGAACTCAGGGATTGCATTTTACATTTGAATTATATTTAGTTACTAAAATTGAACAAAAAGTTCCCAAGTTTATTGAAATAATATTTAAAATTGACAACAGTAGTAAAATTGATCTTTTTAAAAATTGAGAAAAATGTCAGGGATGAGTTTCACTTCGAATCCAACATTGGTGTCTAATTTGATCCTAGTTATTGAATTCCTTTATTGAATTATTACCGAATTCTCTTTATTATTATTGCCCTAATGTCTTAGTGACAGAACCTTTAATTCCAAAGTAACCCCTAATTCCTTAGTAGATTTAAGATTAGAATTAAGCATTACCGTATAGAAGCTCTCTTGTAAATTATTGTTTTGCAACTAATTTAATTGGTTTCATGACCTGCACCTATGTCTAGACTACAAATTCATGAATTTCTCATCTCAAGCATTCGTAAATTCCACTTCCGTTTCAAAATACAAATCGTAGAACATTTTAATGTTGCTCAAGCAATAAAAAGCATTAAGCAAAGAGATGAGAAAAATATTTCAATAAACTCATTCATATAACTAGAAATCAAATCATAAAAATAAGGGTTTCATCTTGTTACACTCATCCCTAACAAATAGGGTTTAGTTACACATGACAGAGATATAGAAATAAAAGAGATAGAGATTAGAGAAGAATTACAAGAAATATTCATGAATGATTCTTGATAAAACTGCTCCAATGGCATTAGAAACGACCGTCTTTGAGTTTTTATGCTAGGGCACAAGTCTCCCAACTTCCCAATAGTCCAAAAGATCCCTAAAACAGTGAAAAATTGCGTCTTTATGGTTGCTGATGCGCGTCGCGCCCCAGGCGCAGGAAACGAGCTCTAGGCGCGCCTGGACAGTGTTGGATGGCTGGAAACGCGCCTCAAGCGCGCCTGGCGCGCTTCAAGCGCTCAACATCTGTTGTCCGACATATATTGCATTTTTCTCCTCTTTCGAGTCTGAAGTTGGTTCCGGTGTCTTCATGAAAGTTGTAACTATGGATCTTAGCGTATATTTGCACTTGGGTTGACTCAAGTTGGATATCTACAACTCCAGATATGGCTAAACTACTCTACATAGGTCATGTTGATTTCTCACCAAAATTCAGCTTTGCACTAAAATGAAGTAACAACACAAAACTCCGAAAAATCCCTATTTAATCAAGGATATAATGACATAAATATTTCATTAAATTAAACAGTTAAAATCAACAAAATATATCAAATAACTCCTTAAATTAACTATTGATTAAAGATAAATAAGACTAAAAGCAATGAAAAATATGCATATGATGAAGAGTCATCAGGTTGCCATTAGGTCCTGCAAAACAATTATTCACATCCAGGGTTCAAAATATTCCAGGTTAGAGATAATTAGTTTAAGCATGTCTCCCCTTGGAAAAACAACTACATCAATTGCCCTGAGTTTATCCAACAAAATTCTGAATGATAAAAGTGCATATAGATTGGTTGTGTCGTTTTCTCAAATAGTTGGAGTGCAGTACATATTTTGTGGTAACTAGGATTCAAAAGTGGTTGTGTCATTCTAACATTAACATACATTCGGTCTAAGAAAATCAACATGCATGTATGAACAATTTTTAATACTGGCACAAATTCGAATTTAAAGAACCCACATACATCAATGAACAAGGAGGAGTTGATATTAACAAATGGAGAAAACTTACTTGAGGATGGAAGAATATTTTATAGGAGAGGAAAACTGACCTTTGTTGATAATGGAGGAAGGCTTGGAGAGATAATAAAGATGTGTGTATCAGTTAACTCTTGTGGGAGGGGAGGGTTGTGTGAGAAAACAAGGGTTTTAAACCCAGCAATGCGCTTCAAGCGCAAGGGACGCGCTTCAAGTGTGTGCCTACAGTAACAAAACCCATGAAATGCACTTCAAGCGCAAGGGACACGCTTCAGGCGTGCGTTGGCAGTGAAAAACACAAGAAATACACCTCAAGCGCAAATGATGCGCCTCTAACGCGCGTAAGTAGTGATAATTTCAGCGAAATGCACTTCAAGCGCAAATGATACACCTCAGGCGCGCACTAACAGTATCAAACGTATGAGAAATGCGCTTCAAGTGCTGAGGCCAAGCTTCAGGCGTGCGCTAATAGTTGCAAAATCTTAGAAATGTGCTTCAAGCGCTGAGGCCGCACTTCAGGCACACATGATGCCAATTTGAACAGTAAAATCAATCCCCAACACATCTTTTTGATTCCTTGCTCATACCAAACATCAAGAACTAATACAACTAGCAATTAAAAACTAAAATTGAAACTAAATGGATTAAAATGAAAATGAAATGCAAAAAATACCGTGCAAAGGATACGAATTTGGGTTGCCTCCCAATAAGCGTTCGTTTAGTGTCTTGAGCTTGACTCCATTGAAAGTTTTGACTCTACCCCTAAATAAGATTTGAGCCTTTGTCCATTCACCTTGAAGTTCTAATTTGAGTGTGTATCTTTCAACTCCACATCACCATATGGAAATACCTTGATTACCTTGAAAGGCCTCGACCATCTTTACTTTAGTTTTCTTGGAAATAACTTCAATTATTAGTTGAATAAAAGAACTAGTTCTCCTTCTTTGAATTCCTTGAATTTAATTTTTTTGCCATGCCACTTCTTGGTTTTTTCTTTATATATGTTGGTGTTCTCACATGCAAAATTCCGGAACTCCTCTAACTCGTGAAGTTGAAGAATTCTTGATTTTCCTGCCTTAACCAAGTCAAAATTCAAGTACTTCGTCGCCCAAAATGCTCGATGCTCCAGTTCGAGAGGCAAATGTCAAGCTTTACCATACACGATTTGATACTGCGACATACCAAGGGAGGTCTTAAAAGCTATTCGGTAAAGTGCATCATCAAGTTTCGTCGACCAATCTTTTCGTGAGGCATTCACTGTCTTTTCAAGGATTTGCTTAAGCTGCCTGTTGGATACTTCAACATGTCCACTAGTTTGTGGGTGATATGGGGTTGCCACCCTATGACGCACATTATATTTCCTTAGAAGGTATTCCATTTTCCTATTTAGAAAGTGAGTGCCCTCGTCACTAATCAAAGCTCGAGGCACGCCAAAACACACGAATATGTTCTTCTTGAGAAATGTGATGACCTGTATCGAGTCATTGGTTGGAGTAGCAACTGCTTCAACCCATTTTGAGATATAATCCACCGCCACAAAAATATAAACTTTTTTATATGAGGATGAGATTGGACCCATGAAGTCAATACCCCACTCATCGAACACTTCTACTTCTAATACAGGATTTTGCGGCATCTCATCCCGTTTTGAAATGTTACCGGTGCGTTGGCATCACCCCATAATCAGAGTCGTGGTAGTGCCACATTACCTTTTCTTGCTCCTCCTCGGGCACACACCTTCACAACAACCCATCCACTCCTCTTTTGTATAGAAAGGGTCCATCCCATACATAGAATTTGGCATCATGGATAAACTTCTTTCGTTGTTGGTAACTGAAATCAGATGGAATTGCCTCACCTACCTTAAAATTAGCAAAGTCGGCGAACCAAAGTGCCTTGGCAATAGAGAAGATGTGCTAATTAGTAAATTGGTCTTGAATCGGTCTAATGTCCTCATTCTCCTCAACTTTCTCCAATCGAGATAGATGGTTAGCTACAGTGTTCTCTGATCCCATCTGTTGACACCTAATTTTGTCCGATTTTTACTTTTTCTTAAAAAGGAAATAATAATAATAATAAATATATAATTATATGTGAAGAATATAAAAATAAAAATAAATAATTAGGGATATAAGCTTTTAACAATCACAAGTGTTTTCGGTTCTTGTTTGCCTCTAATTCTTGTTTAGACTATTTTCTAAAATATAAAAATAATAATAAGAAATAAAAATAAAGGAAATTGAAAAGAAATGAATTGATGGTCATAAAAATCTATGCAATGATGATCAAAATAAATGAAAAAACCCAAAAAGAAATTGATTGATGGTCATAAAAATCAGAATAATGGTGATCAATTGAATAGAAAAGAAACGAAGAAATGAATCAATATAGCAATAAGAATCGGTATAATTGTGGCCAATTAAAAGAAAAGAAACCAACAAAATAGATTAATGGTAATCAATTGACAATTATTCTTTTGTCTTTTGAAATCTATACCCAAAAGTCTATAAATAGTCGGCCACAAGAAGACAAAGGGGAACATAATTCGAAACACAAATTGAGAGCACATAAAAAATAGAGAGATTAGTTGGCAAAAGAGAAGATGAAAATCTGATCTTGAAACAATCGGTCTAGCAAAACAACAATTCAGGAGTAAGGTATCATTTTTCTTATATTTTTTTTTTCTCTAATTTTCTGCTTATTAGTCTTTTGTTTTCTTTTTGCATCTTTTTTTTAAATATATTTTATTTCGCTTTCTATTTTTTTCCTGTTTGTAAAAAGTAAACTCATATGTTAAGCTTTTATTTTTTAAAGAATCGTTTAATCCTAAAATTGTTTTCTTTGCAACACAAAAATAATAATAAAAAATATAACCAATTGATGTTTATAGGCCGAGAAAATAAATTGCACCATATTGTAATATAATATTCATAATACGTCTTTATAACTATAAAAAAATCATAACAACAAATAAATGTTTTCACCTTTAGGATTATAATTAATGGTCGCGGCGGCTGGATGAAATTCATCCTCGCTCGCCGCACCATATTACTCACTTCTATCGTGGGTGACCTTTGTGTCGCGACATATCCGACAACGTACGAGCAAATAATTTAACAGATTATTTCACTGTCGTGTCCATCTGTCTCGTTCACATACCGCCACATTACGTTATTTTTTTAAAAAGAAAAATTAATTTTTTTTCTTTACTTTAAAACAAATATAGAAGATATAATCCATGAATAAATATTATTATTATTATTATTATTATTATTATTATTATTATTATTATTATTATTATCATCATTATTACTATTATTACATTTTTATTTTTTTTTTTGATACATATATAAATAAAAATAATAATAAAATCGATCAACACATAAATATTTTCTACCCAAGAACTACGTGAGTTTTGATTTCCCTATTGCACCTGGGATACGTAGGAGCAAGGTCTTTCCCTTGTCAAACCAAATTAATAAAACAAATATTTTTTTTCTTTCATTAATGTAAATAATTTAATTTTTATAATTCTTTTTGGGTAAAAATAAATAAATAAATAAATAAGTAGTTTGTATATAATTAATTATAGGGTAACCGTTTTAATGGACGTTGTAGGGCGATAATACTTCCCTACTCGTAATCGACTCCCGAATCCAAATTTTTGATTCAAAAATATTATTTTAGGTTTTATCCAAGTTTTCCTTTAATAAAAATAAAATTGGTGGCGACGCTTTTTTTTCACGGACAAACCGGATGCGACAGCTGGCGACTCCGCTGGGGATAATTTGAGAGTCAAGTCCAATCTAATTAATTATATATAGTTATTTTATTATTTATTATTTTATTTATATTACCCCTATTGTTTTATTTTTTGTGATGATTTTTTTTTTCTATACACCCTAACACGATTCACACACTTATGAGTGGGCTCTATACCCGGGCTGAGTGCAACCTAAGATAAGTTCGAGACTGTGTAATGTTAATCTTCTGGATGTACATCTTGTTTGGTTGTCATGAAAGTCTCACCTAGAGTTGACCTTTTCTATAATATTCCCATTTTAATAGTTTACCTATTAATTGGTTTAATATTTTAGAATTGAGTTGTGTGCTCTAGGAACCAATTTAGAACTATAGAGCTACCCTTAGTAAAGGTTCACATGGAAAAATGGTATAAACCACACGTACATCTGTCAAAGTGTGAATTTTGGCTAGAAAAAGTGAATTTCTTAGGACACGTGATAACCAAGGAAGGAATCGCTGTAGATCCGGCTAAGATTGAGGCGGTTCTTGCTTGGAAATAGCCTCAGACCGTCACTGACATACGAAGTTTCGTAGGATTGGCAGGGTACTACAGTAGGTTTATTGAAGGTTTTGCTAAGATTGTGACTCCATTGACACAACTTACCAGAAAAGATCAACCGTTCGCATGGACGGAGAAGTGTGAGGAAAATTTTCAGTTACTAAAGAGAAAATTGACGACCTCACCAGTATTGGTATTGCCGCAATCAGAAGAACCCTATGAAGTTTATTGTGATGCATCTCACCAAGGTTTGGGATGTGTTCTGATGCAACACAAGAAAGCTATAGCTTATGCCTCAAGGCAATTAAAGATTCATGAGAGAAACTGTCCTACTCATGATTTGGAGCTTGCTGCTGTTGTTTTTGCATTGAAGATCTGGGGGCACTATTTATATGGGTGCACGTTCACAGTGTTCAGTGACCATAAAAGTTTGAAATATGTGTTTGATCAGAAGGAATTGAACATGCGCCAGAGACGATGGATGGAGACTCTGAAGGATTTTGATTTCACACTGTAGTACCACCCTGGGAAGGCCAATGTAGTGGCTGATGCGTTGAGTAGAAGAAGTGTCTCGGTGTCTTCAACAATTATGGCTAGACAACAAGAGTTGTGGGAAGCTTTTAGAGATCTACACTTGAACGTAGAGTTTGCACCAGGAATTTTGAAATTCGGGATGATTAAGATTTCGAGTGGACTACTTGAAGACATTGTAAATTCTCAAGATGACGTCTTAATTCAAGAGAAGAGGAACCTAATAGTGCAAGGGAAGACAACTGAGTTTAAGATTGGATCAGATATTATTTTGCGATGTAATGGTAGGATTTGTGTACCAGGAATTACAGATATGAGAAAAACAATTTTAGAAGAGGCTCATAAGAGTAAGTTGAGCATTCAGCTTGGAGCAACAAAGATGTATCAAGATTTGAGGCAGAATTATTGGTGGCCTGGAATGAAGAAACATGTAGCGGAGTAAGTATCAACTTGTCTAACTTGTCAAAAAGTGAAGGTGGAACATCAGCGACCTGCTGGGATGTTGCAACCTTTAGATATACCTGAATGGAAGTGGGACAACATTTCCATGTATTTTATAACTGGATTGCCAAAAACAAGGAGAAAGAATGATTCTATATGGGTGATAGTGGATCGACTGACTAAATCCGCACACTTTTTGCCAGTAAAGACCACCTATAAGGTAGATCAGTTAACAGAGATCTACATTGCTGAAATTGTGAGATTACACGGAGTACCATCGAGTATTTTATCAGACCGTGATCCGAAGTTCACATCACATGTTTGGGGAGCATTGCACGAAGCGTTGGGAACCAAACTACGATTGAGTTCAGCTTACCATCCACAAACGGACGGACAGACTGAAAGGACAAATCAGTCCCAGGAAGATCTATTGAGAGCATGTGTATTAGATGATAGAAGAAGTTGGGATGATGTACTTCCGTTGATTGAGTTCACCTACAACAATAGTTTCCACGCAAGTATTGGAATGGCACCATATGAGGCTTTATATGGGCGCAAGTGTCAAATGCCTTTGTGTTGGTATAAGGACGGTGAAAGTATGATTATCGGACCAGAGATGGTACAACAGACTACAGCTAAGGTAAAGAAGATCAAGGAGAAAATGAAGACTTCACAAGATCGTCAGAAGAGTTACGCGAACAAGCGTCGCAGACTTTTAGAGTTCGAACAAGGCGACCATGTATTTCTAAGAGTCACACCTACTACTGGAATTGGTAGAGCCTTGAAATCGAAGAAGTTGACTCTAAAATTCATTGGACCATATCAGATTTCTGCACGAATTGGACTTGTTGCTTATCGGATTGCATTGCCTCCGATACTGTCCAATATTCATGACGTGTTTCATGTGTCACAGTTAAGGAAATATCTTGCAGATCCATCTCATGTGATCGAACCAGACACAATCCAACTAAAGGATAACTTGTCATTCGAGGTACCACCTGTGAGAATTGATGACAGGAAGATTAAGCGATTGAGGACCAAGGATGTTTTGTTGGTCAAGGTGATTTGGTACCCAATTACTGGAGATGCGACTTGGGAACTAGAGAGCAAGATGAGAGAACAACACCCAGAGTTATTTATCGACACATAGTTTCGAGGACGAAACTAATTTTAGGGGGGTAGTAATGTAAGACCCATAATTTTAAAGTATATTTTATGTATTTTAGTGTATTTTGGTATTGAACTCGGAGGCTTTTTAGCCGAAGTTATTAATATTTTGGAGTTTATATGACCAAAAAGATATTTGATGCCCGATTAAAATTACTCGTCGATAAATAAATTAAATTAAGTACGGTGAATCCTTTACGAAGAATTTAATGCCTTATGGGTGAAATGGTAATTTAATAAATATCTAGATATTTGCTAAAAAGTAATTAATATATATATATATATATATATATATAATATATATATATATATATATAATATATATGTTTGTGTGGAGGGAAAAGAGAAGGAAATAGAAAAGAAAGAAATAGAAAGGAAGGAAAAAGAAAGAAAGGAAAAGGAAAGAAAGAAACAAAGTCCATCTTCCTCCTCTGCCTTGCGTGACCACCTTCTTCCATTTTCATTTTCGCTTCTTCCTTTTGTTCAAGAATAGAAACCCAAGGCTTAGTGGGTAAGAAAGCAAGGATTTCTCAGCTTCACACTTCCTCGTTGTTTCGAAAACGAAGAAAAACGGTGTTAGGGATTTCAAAACAGTCAAACACAAACCTCCCCGTTTCATCTAGATCTAAGCTTCGTTTCGCAAAGAGATAGAAGGGAAAGTTGTTCACTACCACGCTACGGTGCTAGGGAACCAACTTTGGAAGCGACGTTGCGAGCGGAGATTTTGCCGAATTTACTCGCGGTACTGTAATCGCACGTTAAAGCTAACGTGAAGGTAAGGGCTCCTTCCAAACTTCTAGTTTTCATTTAGGGACTTATCTGTGGTTGTGTGGAAAAGAATTTTGTTAGGGTTAAAGTGTTGATTTGGGGAAAATGAATTTAAGGCTTTATGGGTAAAATCTTAGAGTTAGGTTTTCGTGATATTGATGAATGTTTCGCGGAAAATGAATTTAACCCATTGGTGTATGAATTTGAGTAAATGAAGTTTGACGTGTTCATAATTCATGCTTATGAAATTCGATATGTGTGTGGTTGGATTTTGTGGAGAAATGAATTGATGTGTTTTGGTGTGAATCGTGGATTGAATTTGATAATATGGTTGAGTTTGTTTTGTGTGGAATTTGAAAACCATTAGAGTTAAACGAGTATTAAGAATGGGGAATCTCTTAATTTTTTGTTTACTTAATGTTTGTTTTGAAAATCGTTTAAGTTAAATGAATATTAAGAATGGGGAATCTCTTAATGTCTTGTTTACTTAATGTTTGTTTTGAAAATCGTTTAAGTTAAATGAGTATTAAGAATGGGGAATCTCTTAATGTCTTGTTTACTTAATGTTTGTTGTGAAAATCGTTTAAGTTAAACGAGTATTAAGAATGGGGAATCTCTTAATGTCTTAGTTACTTAATGTTTGTTGTGAAAATCGTTTAAGTTAAATGAGTATTAAGAATGGGGAATCTCTTAATGTCTTGTTTACTTAATGTTTGTTGTGAAAATCGTTTAAGTTAAATGAGTATTAAAATGGGGAATCTTTTTAATATCTGCATTTGCTTAACGATTGTCGTGGATGGAGTCAGTATATGCTCATGCATTTTTCATTCTTTTTGTAAATCGTGCAGACCCGTGATAGGTGGCACCTTGTTAAATAGTACTTTGGCCTGTGATAGGCGGTACATTTATGATTTACGTTTTTGTAAACCGTGCAGACTCGTGGTTGGTGGCACCTCGGTAAACGGTACGGGCCCGTGATAGGCAGTACGTTTATGGTTTACGCTTTTTTGTAAATTGTGCAGACCCGTGATAGGTGGCACCTTGGTAAATAGTACTTTGGCCTGTGATAGGCAGTACATTTACAATTTACGTTTTTTTTAGTAAACCATGCAGACCCGTGATAGGTTGCACCTCGGTAAACGGTACGGGCCCGTGATAGGCAGTACGTTTATGGTTTACGCTTTTTAGTAAATCGTGCAGACCCGTGATAGGTGGTACTTTGGTCTGCGATATGCGGTACAATTATGATTTACGGCCCTTCGAGGAGGGTTTTGGTTTGGAATTCCGAGTCCATGCATTTTGGCATATACGCATTGCATTAGGATGTATGACACACGAGTCGTGTTTGATTCAAGTGTATGATTGAGTGTTTGAACTCGAGATGTCATTGTGATTGTGATGATTGTACTAAGTGTCGATGTTTTGGAACAAATTGTGTGTAAGTGTAATTGACTGTAAAACTGTTTCGAAACTCAAGTTGTCGTGGTGATTGTGTGGAAATTGCTAAGTGTTATGTTTTGGAGTTGTGTGTGAATGTGATTGAGTTAGTATGTAGTTTTAAGAAAAACATGCAGGGAAATGGATTCCCAAATCGATTCTATTAAAAGCTATTCCTCAAAAATCGATTTGGCAACCGATTGGATTCATTACAGGAGCTCAGCCATTTTGACAAAATCGATTTGGCAATGGATTGGATTCATTACAGGAGCTCAGCCATTTTGACAAAATCGATTTGGAAATCGATTGGCTTTAATACAGGGGCTCAGTTATTCATTCAATCGATTTCCCAATCGATTGAATTAAGCCCATAATACAATTTTCAAGAAAAACCCTCAGGAAATCGATTTCCCAATCAACTTTAACACAGGGGCTCAGTTATTCATTCAATTGATTTCCCAATCGATTGATTTAAGCCCAGAGTTCGGTTTTCACTGAAACCCTTCATCCAAATCGATTTCCCAATCGATTGGCTTAGTGGAAATTCTTATTTTGAGTTAGATGATCGATTGCTCAATTGGTTCATCAATGGATTGGCCAGTTGTTTATTACTTGATTGATTTAAGACTTATTTTGACTTCATTTTCCTTTGGCAAGTATTATATGAACTTTTAGAATATGGAAAATCCTTTTAAGGTGCATGCTTAGTGGAAAGGTTATTTTGTGCATTCAAAAACTTAAATGTTATGTGTTAACTGTTAATTTTGGTTGGTGACCCTTTACAACTATTGTGGAAATCTGGGCTTTTCCCTCAGATGAGAGTCATGACAATCCTACCGGTTCGTACCCTGTGGATGGGAATGTAGACGGGAACGCCTGACTGGAGCCATGTTAGGAGGATCTTACGGTGCGCGTGGAGATCACTCAGAGTGTATAGTTTTTGGTAGAATGATCAGATTAAGTTGACATAGAGGGAACATATGTCTTTATTTTGAATTGTGTTTATTTTAAATTGGAAGACTGTACCTATACTAATATTGTCTTTTTGACATTTTTTTTATAATTGGGTCCATGTACCACTTTTTTGAAGTGTAAATACTTTGGATTCGTATTTCAAAAACTATTCCGCTGCTTGTAAATTCTGTTGACTTATTTGTCATTGTGTTACGACTTCAATATTTATCCAAAAGTATTTTACTTAATTATTCTTTGTTTTTATGAATTTTTGTTTTGAAAAAAAAAAATACACTCGCGCTGTTTTTAAAAATCGGGGTGTTACATTGTGGTATCAAAGCTTTGGTTTGGTTTTCTTTAGGGGCTGTGGAGCCTTTGGTTATAGATTGTTGGTCAACCTGTAAGTTGGGAGTTGTTATCTGATCATGCGTCGGTTTAGGTGGGTTGAGTTGTCAGGTCCGCAATAATTATTATGTCTTGATGTGGTCGGAAGCTAGTTTTGGGATTATTTGAAGTAGTGTTAAGACTCTACTTGATGATGGTTTTATAGGAAAACCATCAAGAAGGAATGACGTTCCAAGAGCCAATGCTGATAGGGACGATCGAATGGCGGATGCTATGAATAACATGGCTGCTTCTGTTGCTGCACAGACTGCTGCCAAGACTCGACGTGATCTTGAAAAGAGGGAAAGAGAGATCCGTGTTGCAGAGTCAAGAGGATAAGAAGACTTCCGTCGTTACAATCCTCCCAAGTTTAAGGGGGATGAGAATTCAGAGAAGGCGGATCAATGGATCCAAGAAGTGGAAAAGATCTTCGAAATGATTAACTATCAGGCGGGAGTGAAGGTCAACTATGCCACCTATATGCTGTTAGGGGATGCTGAGTACTGGTGGAGGAGTGCAAGATTGTTGATGAGAGCAGCTCACGAGGAGGTGGACTGGGAATCATTCGAAAGGAAGTTTTAGACAAATACTTCCCGATGAGTACCAGGACTAAACTGGGTGATGATTTCCTAAAACTGCATCAGGGGAACATGACCGTGGGCGAATATGCTGCTAAGTTTGAATCGCTATCGAGACATTTCAGGTTTTTCGGTGAAGAGATTGATGAACCATTCACGTGTCATCGTTTCCAAGACAGACTAAAGTATGAGATTCAAGACTCTGTCTTGCCCTTGGGAATTCAACATTTCCATGTTCTGGTGGAAAAGTGTAGGGAAGTTGAGGATATGAGGAATAAGAGGGCTAGCCGAGGATGGAATTTTAGTGCAGGAGGGCCCAGTCGGGTGAATTATCAGAACAGCAAGGGGAAACAAGTTGCTAAACCTTATAATCGACCACAAAATAACAATTGTGGGCAGAATCGCCCAGGGAACCAGAATTTCGGGAGACAATGGGGACGAGTGGTTCGATGTTTCCGATGTGGGGAAGAGGGACATTATGCTAACGCTTGTACCCCTAATACTCTCACCTGCTACAATTGTCAGAAGTCAGGACACATGGCAAAGGATTGCACGGCTCCGAAGGTAGAACCAATTGTGAATGTAACTAGGGCTACTCGTCCTACTGCTAGAGGACGCATTTATTGTGTGAGTGCTGAAGATGGGAATCCATCTGGCAATCTGATTCAACGTGACTGTGAGATTGCAGGTAACACTCTAACTGCACTTTTTGATTCGGGGGTAACCCATTCCTTCATTGCTATGGATTGTGCGAGTCGCTTGAAGTTATCTGTGTCTGCTTTACCTTTTGATTTGGTTGTTTCCACACCTGCTAAGACTTTGACAGTAAATTCTGCATGTTTACATTGTCGAATAACTATTCAGAATAGGGATTTCTTGGTTGATTTGATTTGTTTACCTCTACATTAGATGTCTTACCATTATGTGATCTTGGATTGTGCCCGTAAATTGGTTCTTTTCCCGAACAAGGAGTTGTTAAGTATCTAGCCGCCAACAGACTCCGAGTGTCGCTAAGAGAAGGAACTCATGAGTTTTTGTCTCTGGCTAATGTGGAGGCAAAGATAAATGTGGAGATAGAAGATGTGATGCTCGTCAATGAGTACCGGGACGTATTTCCAACGGAAATTCCAGGATTGCCACCGGTAAGAGAAGTGGAATTTTTCATTGATTTGCACCCAGGAATCGGACCTATTTCAATGGCACCGTATCGAATATCGCCATTGGAATTAAATGAGCTCAAAAGCCAAATTGAAGACTTGTTGGAGAAGAAATTTATTAGACCAAGTGTATCACCATGGGGAGCTCCAGTTTTGCTAGTTAAGAAGAAGGACGGAAGCTCGCGCCTATGTGTGGATTATAGGCAACTTAATAAGGCAACTATTAAGAATCGTTATCCTTTGCCACGCATCGATGATTTAATGGATCAATTGAGAGGGGTCGCGATATTTTCGAAGATTAACTTGAAGTCGGGTTACCATCAGATTCGAGTAAGGGAAGGAGATATTCAGAAACTGCTTTTAGAACCCGTTACGGACATTATGAATATCTCGTTATGCCGTTTGGGGTTACCAATGCACCAGCAATTTTCATGGACTACATGAACATAATCTTTAATCCATTCCTTGACAAGTTTGTTGTGGTGTTCATTGATGATATATTAATTTATTCGATAACTGAAGAAGGGCATGGAGAACATTTACGTCAAGTTCTTGAGATTTTACGCGAGAAGCAATTGTATGCCAATCTGTCAAAGTGTGAATTTTGGCTAGAAAAAGTGAATTTCTTAGGACACGTGATAACCAAGGAAGGAATCGATGTAGATCCGGCTAAGATTGGGGCGGTTCTTGCTTGGAAACAGCCTCAGACGGTCACGGACATACGAAGTTTCGTAGGATTGGCAGGGTACTACAGGAGGTTTATTGAAGGTTTTGCTAAGATTGTGACTCCATTGACACAACTTACCAGAAAAGATCAACCGTTCGCATGGACGGAGAAGTGTGAGGAAAATTTTCAGTTACTAAAGAGAAAAATGACGACCTCACCAGTATTGGTATTGCCGCAATCAGAAGAACCCTATGAAGTTTATTGTGATGCATCTCACCAAGGTTTGGGAAGTGTTCTGATGCAACACAAGAAAGCTGTAGCTTATGCCTTAAGGCAATTGAAGATTCATGAGAGAAATTATCCTACTCATGATTTGGAGCTTGCTGCTGTTGTTTTTGCATTGAAGATCTAGAGGCACTATTTATATGGGTGCACGTTCACAGTGTTCAGTGACCATAAAAGTTTAAAATATTTGTTTGATCAGAAGGAATTGAACATGCGCCAGAGACGATGGATGGAGACTCTCAAGGATTTTGATTTCACACTGCAGTACCACCCTGGGATGGCCAATGTAGTGGCTGATGCGTTGAGTAGAAGAAGTGTCTCGGTGTCTTCAACAATTATGGCTAGACAACAAGAGTTGTGGGAAGCTTTTAGAGATCTACACTTGAACGTAGAGTTTGCACCAGGACTTTTGAAATTCGGAATGATTAAGATTTCGAGTGGACTACTTGAAGACATTGTAAATTCTCAAGATGACGTCTTAATTCAAGAGAAGAGGAACCTAATAGTGCAAGGGAAGACAACTGAGTTTAAGATTGGATCAGATAATATTATGCGATGTAATGGTAGGATTTGTGTACCAGGAATTACAGATATGAGAAAAACAATTTTAGAAGAGGCTCATAAGAGTAAGTTGAGCATTCATCCTAGAGCAACAAAGATGTATCAGGATTTGAGGCAGAACTATTGGTGGCTAGGAATGAAGAAACATGTAGCGGAATATGTATCAACTTGTCTAACTTGTCAGAAAGCGAAGGTGGAACATCAGCGACATGCTGGGATGTTGCAACCTTTAGATATACTTGAATGGAAGTGGGACAACATTTCCATGTATTTTATAACTGGATTGCCAAAAACAAGGAGAAAGAATGATTCTATATGGGTGATAGTGGATCGACTGACTAAATCCGCACACTTTTTGCTAGTAAAGACCACATATAAGGTAGATCAGTTAACAGAGATCTACATTGCTGAAATTGTGAGATGGTACAACAGACTATAGCTAAGGTAAAGAAGATCAAGGAAAAAATGAAGACTTCACAAGATCGTTAGAAGAGTTACGCGAACAAGCGTCGCAGACTTTTAGAGTTCGAACAGGGCGACCATGTATTTCTAAGAGTCACACCTACTACTGGAATTGGTGGAGCCTTGAAATCGAAGAAGTTGACTCCGAAATTCATTGGACCATTTCAGATTTTTGCACGAATTGGACCTGTTGCTTATCGGTTTGCATTGCCTCCGATACTGTCCAATATTCATGACGTATTTCATGTGTGTAAGACCATAATTTTAAAGTACCCTTTATGTATTTTTGGTGTATTTTGGATTTTGGCTCGGAGGCTTTTTAGCCAAAGTTAATAATATTTTGGAGTTTTTATAATCAAAAAGATATTTTGATGCCGATTAGAATTTATCGTCGATAAATAAATTGAATTAAGTGCGGTGTATCCTTTACGGAGAATTTAATGCGTTACGGGTGAAACGGTAATTTAACAAATATCTAGATATTTTGAGATATTTGTTAAGTTATGGTTATTATATATATATATGTTTGTTTGGAGGGAAAAAGAAAGGAAAACTAGAAGGAAGGAAAAGGAAAAGAAAAGAGTATAAAAAAGGAAAGAAGGAAAAAGGAAGAAAGGAAAAACAAAGGAAAGAAAAAGAAAGGAAAGAAAATCGAAAACTTTCCATCTTCTTCCTCTGCTAACCGCGAACCGATTTCCCTCCTTATCCCATTTTCATTCTCGTGACTTTCCTTCCTTCAAGACTAGAAACCCAAGGTTGGGTGAGTGTTAGAACAAGGATTTCTCAACTCCACTCTTCCTCTTTGATTCGAAAACGAAGAAAAACGGTATTTGAGATTCAAACACAAACCCCTCCGTTTCTTCTAGATCTAAGCTTCGTTTCGCGAAGAGCTAGAAGGGAAAGTTACTCACTAACACGCTACGGCGCTAGCGGACCAATTATGGAAGCGGCGTTGCGAGTGGAAAATTTACCGGATTTACTCACGGTGCTGTAATCGTACGTTAGAGATAACTTTAAGGTAAGGGCTCCTTCCAAACTTCTAGTTTGCTTTAGGGACTTATCTGTGGTTGTGTGGGAAGGAATTTGTTAGGGTTGAATGTATTGAGTTGGGGAAAAATGAATCTAAGGCGTTATGGGTAAAACCTTAGAGTTAGGTTTTGGTTATATTGATGAATGTTTTGTGGAAAACGAATTTAAGCTCTTTTATGTATGATTTGGAGTAAATGAAATCTGATGTATCTGAATGTCGTTGTGTTGATTTGTATTCGTCGTATTTGGCGTGTTCATACTTGATGTTTGTTGATTGATGTGTTTTGGTGTGAATTATGGACTGAATGTGACAGTATGTTTGAGTTTTTTTTCTGTGGAATTTGAAAACCATTAGAGTTAAACGAGTATTAAAAATGGGGAATCTTTTAATACCTCGGTTTACTTAATGTGCGTTTGAGGAAAATGTTTAAGTTAACTGGGCGTTAAGAATGGGGAATCTCTTAATGTCTCGGTTACTTAATGTTTGTTTTTGAAAATCATTTCAGTAAATGAGTATTAAGAATGGGGAATCTCTTAATGTCTTGGTTACTGAATGTTTTGTGTGGAAATCGTTTAAGTCAAAAGTATATTAAGAATGGGGAATCTCTTAATATGTCTGTTTGCTTAACGTTTTGTTTTGAAAATCATTAAGATAAATCAGTATTAAGAATGGGGAATCTCTTAATGACTTATTTACTTAATGTTGTTTTGAAAATCGTTTAAGTTAACTGGGCGTTAAGAATGGGGAATCTCTTAATGTCTTGGTTACTTAATGTTTGTTGTGAAAGTCGTTTAAGTTAAATGGGTATTAAGAATGGGGAATCTTTAATATCTGCATTTGCTTAACGATTGTTGTGGACGGAGTCTGTGTATGCTCATGCATTTCATTTTGGTAAATTGTGTTGACCCGTGATAGGTGACACCTTGGTAAAACTGTACGACCCGTGATAGGTGGTACGTTTATGATTTACGTTTTTAGTAAATTGTGCTGACCCGTGATAGGTGGCACCTCGGTAAACAGTATTGGTCTGTGATAGGCAGTACGTTTACGATTTACGCTTTTTCTTTAGTAAATCGTGTTGACCGTGATGGGTGAACAGCTCGTTAAAAAACTGTACTGACCAGTGATAGGTGGTACTTTTATGTATTTTACGCTTTAGTAAATGTGCTGACCCGTGATAGGTGGCACCTCGGTAATTGGTACTTTGGCCTGCGATAGGCGGTACTATTATGATTTACGGCCCTTCGAGGAGGGTTTTGGTTTGGAATTCCGAGTCCATGCATTTTGGCATATACGCATTGCATTAGGGTGCTTGGCACGCGAGTCGTGTTTGATTCGAGTCTATGATTGAGTGTTTTGAATTTTGATTTATCGTGGTAATCGCGTTGAAGGTGCTAAGTGTTATGTGTTAATTATTGTGTGTAAGTATGATGGTTTTCGAAATCCCATTTGTCGTGGTAATCGCGTAGGAATTGCTAAGTGTTAAGTTGTGGACTTGAGTAGGAATGACTTGAGTTAATTCATGAATGTTTGGAAAAAATGATGAGGGAAATCGATTTCCCAATCGATTAGATGAGTTGCAGGAAGTTCACTATTTTAACCTAATCGATTTGCCAATCGATTGTATAAATATACCTTCAAAATCTTTTAAGAAATTGATTTGGAAATCGATTGGCAGAGAGGCAGGAACTCAGCAAAACTGCCAAAATCGATTTGGAAATCGATTTGGCAACACAGGGACTCATTAGAACTGACAAAATCGACTTAGAAATCGATTTGGTCATGAAGAAACTCAGCAGAACTGACCAAATCGATTTGGCAATCGATTGGCTCAGCAAAAGTCCTTATTTTGAGTTAGATAATCGATTGCTCAATTGATTTATCAATGCTTTGGTCAGTTATGTATTACTTGATGGTTTGAGAACTTCATTTTGAGATCATTGTTAATTGGCATGCATTATATGAACTTTTAGCATATGGAAAATCTTTTTAAGGTGCATGCTTAGTTGAAAGGTTATTTTGTGCATTTAAAACTTAAATGTTATGTGTTATCTGTTAATTTCGGTTGGTGACCCTTTACAATTATTGTGGAAATCTGGGCTTTGCCCTCAGATGAGAGTCAGGACGATCCTACCGGTTCGTACCCTACGGACGGGAATGGAGATGGGAACGTTTGACTGCTGCTACGTTAGGAGGATCTCACGGGGCGCGTGGAGATCACTCAGGGTGTATAGTTTTTGGTAGGATGATCAGATTAGGTTGATGTATAGGGACTAGACGTCCTACTTTTTTGGTTGGAGTATTTTGATTTGAAAAACTGTACTTATACTAATATTGTCAGTTTGACATCTTATTTAATGGGTCCCATGTACCATTTGTTGTTTGTGTAAATGCTTTGGATTTATATTTGGAGAAACTTTTCCGCTGCTTGTAAATTATAATGTACTCAATTATGGTTATTGCCAAAGGCATTTTCTTGTTTATTTCTCTGTTTCAGTTTAATTTCTTTTGAAAAAAAAAATAACACCCTCGCCTTTGAAAAACGGGGCGTTAACCTTGTGGACAGAGTTTGGTTTGATTTTCTTTGGGAGCTGTGGAACCTTGGTTATAGATTGTAGGTCGACCTATAGTTAGGAGTTGTTATCTGATCATGTGTCGGTTTAAGGTGACTTGAGTTGTCAAGTCCAATATGATTTTTATGTTTTGTTATAGTGCGGACGTTAGTTTGGGAATTATTTTGAAGTAGTGTTAAGACTCTACTTGATGATGGTTTTATAGGAACATCGCCCAAGAAGGAATGACGCTCCGAGAGCCACGCTAAATAGGAATGATAAAATGGGGATGGCTATGATAACATGGCTACTTCTGTTGCGGCAAGACCGTGCCATGACTCACGCGATCTGAAAAGAGGGGAAGGAGAATCCGTGCTGCAGAGTCAAGAGGGTTAGAGGAATTCCGCGTTACAATCCTCCTAAGTTTAAGGGGGTGAGAATTCAGAGGAAGGCGGATCAATGGTCCAAGAAGTGGAGAAGATCTTTTGAAATGATTAACTGCAGGCGGGAGTGAAGGTCAGCTATGCCACTTATATGCTGTTGGGGATGCTGAGTACTGGTGGAGGAGTGCAAAGGTTATTGATAGGAGCAGCACACGAGGAGGTGACTGGGAATCATTCAAAAGGAGGTTTTTAGACAAACTCTTCCGATGAGTACAGGACTAAACTGGGGTGATGATTTTTCTGAAACTTCACCAGGGAAGCTGACCGTGGGCGAATATGCCGCCAAGTTTTGAATCGCTATGCGAGGCCATTTAGGTTCTTCGTTGAAGAGATTTGATGAACCATTCATGTGTCATCGTTTCCAAGACGGACTGAAGTATGAGATTCAAGACTCCGT
>PGTU02003121.1:0-19611 GCA_002896215.2 Cicer echinospermum
GAAGGGTTTGATTGCGAAGGGTTTGACTGCGAAGGGTTTGCGAATGGTTTTGTTTGCTTACTGAACTCGTTGAAGGGTTTGCTTACTGAACTCAAATTTGTGAAGGGTTTTGTTTGCTTACTGAACTCAGAAATGCCTTCTAACAAATGCCTTAACTTTTTTTTTTAAAAAAAAACAAAGTAATATACAAAACTATATTTTCAATTTACCCACGGATATTACTTACGGATAATCAGTGGTAACATAAAATACGATTAAATTTTGGCAACTTCAAGTTGAGTTTCTTTTTTTTTAATGTTACCCACGAAGTTTTTTATTTTACCTACGGATAAACCGTGGAAACCAATTAAAAAAAATTAAATTACTTAATAACAAATTTACTCACGGTTTTTCTATAGATATTATATAATTTATCCACTAACTGACATCCATGGGTATCCACTTTCCATCTTCAATCAGCTGGTAGATCATTTAGCGCGAGTCATCCTCCTTCGCATCCTTATTATGATGATGATTTGGACGACTTGTCACTGGACGAACCTTAATCTCATAGTTATCGTTACTTTTTGTAGTCATTGGTTGACAATTTATGTAATAGGTAACTTTGTTATGTTGTTTTTGATTATATGTTATTATTTTGTAGTTTGAGAACAAATAATAATTACTGCACTTGCGTTTTATTGATGTTTCCAATGCCAGGACTTTTATTGTTCTAATGTACCAATTATTTTATAAAGATGTAAAATATAATGAACAAGTGTTAAAAAAATAAAATAAAAAACTAAATAAATTTAACAATTGAACAATGGCTTATTGTCTCTACGCTAATCGTTTGTTGACTTTTCAATGTGAACCTCTAACGTCGGCCTGACGACACTGTATTATAAATAAGTTGACTTTTATTTGACCGTAGCGTTATTTGGTGCGGACGCTAATATTCTGTTGACCTACAACTTGTTGACTTTATTTTCAGCCTCCGACGCAAATGCATTTTTTAGATGAGTAATCGATGTATATAACTCAGTGTTAGATGTCCTATTTTTTTGTTGGTACGTCAGTGTTAGAGTAGGTCTAGCGAACTAATATAGCTTCGAATTCAGCCGACACTATGTATTAGCTTCGACTATTTTAGTCTAGGTCCGACACCGACGCTAATCCCGACGCAAATCAACATTAGTGTCAGTTTTGGCCTATTAGCGTGAACTTTTGGCGACGCTAAATTGAGTCTTTCTAGTAGTGCCAAATGAACCACATGCTCAACCATTCTATAAGAAACTTCAAAGAAATTTGTATATCATCAAAGCAAGCTTTACATCATATAGAGATGTTTATAATTTTTGAAGTTGTAGTGAAGGTAAGGTTTTGGTTTATATTTTAATGGTTATATAATAGAGGTACGTTGATTGCTTATTGATACCATGGAGTGTGCTCGAATTATTTTTGATCCTCAAACATTTTATCATATATATCATTTATAATTCAAGTCTTTTTTTTTTTTTTTGTAAAATAGTGTGGTTGTAAAAATCATTTATAGATTGAAAGGTGGTTGAAAAATCCTTTCTGACTTTAAAGGTGGATGTAAAAACTCATTTCTATATTGAAAGGTGAATGTTGGAATTGATTAAGGTGTGATCAAGAAATAAGTGCAAAGAATAAAATTTTAAATTGTTTAGCACATTAGTGAAAATAACACATATGTGAGGTGTAACATCTGAAATCAAATGACTAAAACTAATTTAGAATTGAAACTTTAAAATATTGTAATTTATAGATTATTATTATTATATTATAATTATTATATATTATATTATTATTATTATTATTATTAATATAATAGATGCAAATATATATAATAGATGAAATTAAAGTAATTCATTTTGTATACTTATAATTGTTTGACAATTTAATATTTTTGTAACCAAAATATTTTTGTAACTAAAATGTTAATGATTATGATTCATTTGCCAATATTAATAAATAGTTTGAATGTTTATAAATTAAAATTCTAATATATCCGATTTAAAATAAAATAAAATAATCACAATTACCTCAAAGATCGATGATTAAAATGATCGAAGTCATTTAACTTTAACATTTGAAAAAATTTCTAAAATACATGCAGATTTGTGTTCTTAAATTTAAAAATGATCTAATTTACTCAATAAAAAAATCCACAATTACCACAAAGGGTTGATGATTAAAATGATTGAAGTAATTAACTTAAACATTGAAAAATTTCTACAATACATGCAGATTTGTATCTTTGGTGCTATGTGATTTTAACTGTTAAATGAAGTAAATGATTTATTTATATTTTTCTATAACACTACTATATATGCATGCTTATTTCCTCTGTGTTGTTATTTGGAGATGACCCTTACATTTGACAGGACGTCACATATAGTGTTACTTAAGCGAATAATGTCGCAGACCAACCTAGTAGGAGAAATGCGATGAAGTACAATACCATGCTGTTGGAGGCTCCGTCGAGATAACTTTTACTAATGGTGTTAGACTTTTTGGGTGAGTTCTCCACAAGCGTCCTAAGTTATGACCAACTAGATTTTAATTTTGGTAGTAAAACACCAAGTGTTTTGGCTTCAAGAGTTTCTTTTGTTTAACATATTAACTTTATTTTGTAATTGTGAATACTCTGATTCATTATTTTTGAAATACAATTGAAAAAGTTATTAGTTGATTTTAAGTAAACTAGTTAGGGAAACTATGAAATTGAAATAATCATGATGAAATTTTAATATATTTTTATCGAGTTGTTAGCATTTATTTTTAAAAAAAATGGAAGAAAATGGTGTCATGTAGAAAACATGTTTTATGTGTTTGTTGGTTGTAGAGTAAAATTTTCAGTATTTTATAAATTAAAATTATATTTTATTTAGTAATTTTTTCGTATAATAGAATCCAAAAATATAATATTACACTCAGAAATTTAAAAACAGAAAATAGATAACAAATAAATATGATTCAAATTTTCATAAATATAGAGCTAAAAACTGTCCAACTTTAAAGAGTTGGTACAATTTTTCACTTTATTGCTATAAAGTGTTTGTTGTTGTACTTCTAACTTACTTGTGATATGCTTGACCATATGGTAGAATTATGGAATCCTGTGGATAAATAAAAATACAAATAAGATGGGTTTGTAATAAATAAAAAAAGTCATCCACTTTAAGTCTTTCTATATAGAAAAATAATTATTAAATATTAACAATTGTTTTAAAAAAATGTATACGATTATGTGTGATTTAGCAAGAAAGAGAAAGGCAAACTTACGTGTTGCAGTCAATACTAGGATCAATAGAAAAAGAAAGACTAATGTTACAAAGTTGTGGGAGTTGTTTTGTTTTGTCCGAGTTAACGCCAAATTTCATTGAAGCTCCTTTGAGACATTCACAAACATCACGTCGAACCTGAGTGGTGTCCGCCTTTTGATTTAAATTTTGTGCTCCTTCACAACAAGAAGTAGATGGTGTTGGTTGGCCTAATCCTGTCAAAAAGGGTACACATGGCACCAATAAAACAATAGCCTCAGAGCAACTGATGTCATCAATTTGACGTGCATCCAATGTTTCACTTGCAAGCCTATAACCATTACAAGCGTTAAAAAAGCAATAATCTTCTTCCCCGTCATCTTAATTTAATTATTTGTATACACTATACACTTTAGGTTTTTATAAAGTTTTCAGATGATCAACCACTACAAGCATCCCTTAATTTATAGGCAAGATGGGTTACCATTTTATGGTAACACATAACTGTCTATTTCATTTTATTTATTAAAAAATTAAATCTCATTAGAGTCTTCATTTTTCATTTCTTTTGAATAGTAATTATTATCTTAAATATTCATAAATTATATCTGTTAATGACTAAGGCAATAATTTCTATGAATCAATACTCTTTAGGAATTATTGTTTTATGGTAAAAAATTATTAAAAATTGAATATTTATCTTAAATGAAATAATACTTATTAGAACTAATTTAACATCATCTAAAATACGAAAGTAAATAATAAAAATGTGCACTAAATTTAATAAAAATAAAAATATAATAATAGTAATAATGATAGTAATATTAAAATATAGTAATAATTAATACATAGGATAAATTTACTAAAATAAAAATATGTACCAAATAAAAGTATAAAATTAATTTAACCTGAGAAATTAAACAATTAATTATGTTATTCAACCTATCAATTCAACACTACATAAAATTGCATTAATTTCTCAGACAAATCGTTCAAAAAGTTTGACTATTATCTAAGAAAAAATTTACCCTTACCCTCATATATATATCATATACCCCATATAATTTTATGAAAGTGCCATTTATACCTTTTTTTTTTACTATTATCAATTTAAAGTTACTTTATTTTTAATCATTTTATCTTTTCGGTAGATAAAAGTTTTACGGTAACTTTCGAAAAACTTTTTTGAAGAATTCTGGTAGACATTATTTTTTGAAAATGTTTTCAAGTTTTATGGTACAAAAAAATTTTACCGGAAAATTATGGATAGATTTCCATACATAAGGTGTTTCTGGAAACTTTCTAAAAAAAGACTTCTGTACACACAATTTTAAAATAATAATATATACCATAAATAATACACTATAAATATTTAAATAATAATATACCATAAATAATTAAAATAATTAATAACCATTAAATAATGGAATACACTATAAATAATGAATACACCGTAATAATTAATACAACATAATTAATAATTAATACACCATAAATTCATCGTCGTTGTCGGAAATATTAAGCCTCAAGTTCCCAGAACAAGCCTCAGTTCGGAGAAGTTCAAAAAAGTTTTCCAGAAGAGTGTTCTGTGCCGGAGAACTTCAAAAAATGTTTTCCGGAAGAGGCTCTATACCAGAGAACTTGAAAAAAATGTTTTCCGGAAGAGGCTTCTGTAACACAGAACTTCAAACAAAATTTCCAGAGTGTATCTTGTACCAGAAAACTTGTATTCAAATTCTCCGGAAGGTTAGAAATAAAAATCTCATTCTTGAGTTCCGGAAAGCTTGAAATGAAAAAGGGTTATTTTTTTGAAGTTTTATTATTTAAACGAGGGTAAAAAACGTTCTTTCATTCCTGATTTTGTGGGTATAGGCATAATTAAGGGGGTATGGGGGTAAAATTTTCTTATCTTAAATAGAACAAAAATCTTTGAGCTACACAAAGGTAAATATTGATGATGGTTGTTTTGATGACGGTCAGGGCTAAGGTCTGACATATTTTATGTTCTGACCTGACTTGTTTAATAAAAGGTTAGATTCAGTTTTTTTAAAAGCCTATTAATTTAAATAGATCAGACTCAGACTTACAAAAAAAATCTATTAGACGTGATAGGCCAACCTATTTATATATATATATATAATTAATTTATTCACATTTTTCTTATTTTATTATTTTTTCATGAATATTTATATTGTTATTTTAAATGTGCTAATTATGAGTTCATTTTGTTGTTTTAGGATTTTTTATTTTAATAATATCAATATTTCAAAAAATATATAAATTTTTCTCTAAGTCCATATCAGTACTAGTATAATAAGAAAAAATAGAAAAACAAATTGTTGGCCTAATTCTAAATTATATTTCTTTATTTGATTTAAATATTAATTTTAGTTATCTAATAACTGACATGTGATATATATATATATATATAATATATATATATATATATATAATATATAATAAGAAAAAATAAAAAACAAATTGTTTGGCCTAATTCTAAATTATATCTCTCTATTTGATTTTAATATTAATTTAATTATCTATAAGTGACATATATGATAGATATATATAGATTTCATTAAAAAAAATTCCAGTAACGATACAATGTTATATTCAATTTTGAAGATATTTATGGAGAAATAACCGTTATCAATAATAATTGAGGACCAATGAGTGTCGAATAATTGATATTTATTATATTGTAATTTTTAAACTTATTATGACAAATGAATAGTTCCACAAAATATTATATGAAAATAATGTAATAAAATTTGTGCTAAAAATATATTGCAATAAGAAAAAGGAAAAGTGATTGTAAGATGTGCCACATAAGATTTTTTTTTTTTGATGTGGCAATATTTGAATGAGGTGACACAATATTTTGAATTGTAGGAGTCTATTTTAATATAAATAATAGATAATAGATAATAGATAATAGATTTATGGAGAAATAACTGTTATCAATAATAATCGAGGAGCAATGAGTGTCAAATAATTGATATTGATTATATTGTAATTTGTAACTTTATGACACATGAATAGTTCCACAAAATATCATATTGAATAAATGTAATAAAATTCGTGCTAAAAACAAATTGCAAAAAGAAAGAGGAAGATTGTTATTAGATGTGCCTCATCAATTTTTTTTGATGTACAATATTTTTTTTTGATGTGGCAAATGATTCACCTCACCCCCGAATGCCACCTCAACCCCGAATTTAACTTTAACATTTGAAAATTCTACAATACATGCAGATTTGTGTTCTGAATATTAAAATGATCTAATTTACTCAATAAAAAAATTCACAATTACCACAAAGATTGATGATTAAAATGATTGAAGTAATTAACTTTAACATTTGAAAAATTTCTACAATACATGCAGATTTGTGTCTCTGAAATTTAAAATGATCTAATTTACCCAATCCAATTCAATGTCGGACATATTTAAACATGCTTAAATTTATTTGAGTCAAACTTTTTTCAAGTGCAATTTGTAAGCTACTCAACATATACTACATTGAAGTAAAACTAAGAATATGAGACACACAAAGCATAGTGACACTTAAAAACAACTAAAGAAGGAAAAATAGTTTAGAAGAGTGAGGGAAAAAATATTGATGTATAAATATATCTTGTCATAGCATTGAAAAACACTAACTCCTGGAATTTACCAAGTACCATTTTGCTCTAGGTATGATGGGTAGCGAAGTTTGTCGGCTTTTCCCATTCTCAACTTAGATTTCCTAGATAGTCGCATTGATAGAATGTCATGTAAGAAACTATACATAGCATTAAGTCACTATGAGCCAGATTGATTTCAAAAAATTGCATAGAATATAATTGAATTTATGGCAGCAAAACAGAAATGGATAAAGAGAAGGAAAGTTTTTGTTGCAACGAACCAACCTATACTTCTTTTAGTGTATCTTTGGAGTAGAGTCGGCGATTTCGAAGAAGAAGATGATTTTGCGAGGATGGCGAATGACTGGGATGTACACAATAGGGAGAAGAAATTGTTTGAGGAAGTCATTAAACAAATTAGAGATTGAAAAAGGAAAAAATTATTTAGAAACTAAGTAGAAAAAAATGAGGTGAAACATAAAAACACAAGAGAACTCTCTAAGGCGTACACATACGCTTTTTTGCTGAGGTGGATTATGTTTGCACATGTGGAAAAAACTAATACCTAATTGTTATCCATAACCAATTAGTAAGTGCTTTTGTTTGTTAAAGAGATATAAGGTATTAACATGAAGTTTGTTTTGTTTGTTAAAAACTTATGTGAAATAGATAATAACAAATAAGCTATTTGTTAAAAACCAAACAAACAATCTTAATGAATTCAACATGTATTGTTTTATTTATAACAACCAAGTGGGGCGAATATAGGATACCTAGTCAACTCATCTCATAAATATTTAAATATAAATAGATAGATACAAAGATGAAAATAATAATTAAAAAACTCAATATAACTATGTCAACCTAAAAAGGAGCAAAAGTAATTGCGATAGCGGTTAATAAAGATTAAATATACATAACCTTTTTATCAAAGAATGCTTCGAGAGTGAGTAACCACACTCTTTAAACTTTCATGATACATTTATTTTGAGAATTTGGGATGGAAAATAGTTATTAGATATTTTGAATGGTACTTTCTTATAAAATTATCTTTTGTTGAAAATCTAACTCTATTAAAATTGGGATTTTAGGAACTGTAATAATATATAATGAATTGATTTATTAATTTACTACTATTTGTCGAATTACTGTTTTATGATTGTTTGGATATATATTCTTTAAAAGATTGTTTTATTATATTTTATTGAATATTGTTGTTATTATATATTCAAATAAAATATCATATTATAAATCTATATTTTCTTTAAAAGATTGTTGTATTTACATTTCTTGAATGATTGTTGTTGTTATATATTCAAATGAAATATCATATTGTAAATATATATCTTTAAAAGATTATTTTATTATATTTTCTTGAATGATTGTTGTTATTATATTCAAATGAAATATTATTATTATAAATTTGATTATACGAATATGATGTTAAAAATATGAATTATTTGATTGTGTGTGTTGGAGATGAGCTTACGCTCCATATAGATGAGTTTTAAACTTCACAAAGAGATGAAGTTTTAAACTCCACATGATGGGTCTTGTACCCCCATATAGATGAGTATTAAACTTCACAAAGATATAAGATTTAAACTCCACATAGATGGGTCTTGTATCCCACGTATAGATGAGTTTTAAACTTCACAAAGGAGACGAGGTTTAAACTCCACACTGATGAGTCTTGTACCCCACATATAGATGAGTTTTAAAACTGCACAATAAAATGAAGTTTAAACTCCACACAGATGGATCTTGTACCCCACACTGGATGAGCGGGTGCTCCACATGATGAAATAATACTCACTTTGCGGAAGTAGTATATCTCCATCATTGAATTGATTGAATATTTTCTGCAGAATTGATTGATTAATTGATGAGTTTTTATAGAAAAATCATAGTTATATCATGAATATTTTTAAAGAATATTTTTGGAAGAAGGTGGTGCATGATAGATTTTCCGATTTACCGCTCCGTTTGAGAACGATACTTGTTTTTAAATTATGTGTATTAATGTTCACTAGGATTTAGTATCTCATTAAAGTGTTGTTTTCAGATATTGAGACTGTTTGGACGTCGAGAGTTGAGAAATGTGATTTCCTTCAATTAGGTTAGTTAGATCAAGAATAAGTAGACATTTTGTCTACATCATACTTATTTCGGGATTAGATACTATTTGCCCAGTTTTGAATATTTTAATTATTAAAATTTTTTCAATTGTAAGAATTTTTATTTAAGATTCATACATTACTTCTTTGTACAATTCATTATTATTACAGTCCCTTATTCTCTTATATAAATTTAAAGTTTTTCCATTATTACCTCAATTGTTATACTCACGTAACTAGATGTTACATGAGGACTGAACGTAGCCCATGTTAAGTGAACAAGTAAACGTCTTTTTGTATGATCTTCGTATCCCTTCTCTTTAAATATCTTCCATTCACATATCACATTCTCATTGATATTTAGCATTTATATACTTTATTTCTTAACATAACTCATCCAGAACATTCTTGTAGGATTCTAAGTGGTATTTATCCTCCATTTATTCTTATTTTATAGTTTTAATTCCTATTTATCCTTATATATTTCTATTTTACATATTTGACATGAGATAATAAAATAATGCAAATGGTGAATGTGATGTAATTTGGATGCAAATTATACCAGATTAAAGATGAAGACATTATATAAAGCTCCATCAATATTTATTTATATTTTTTAAAAGTTTAATACGATTATTTGAAATTATCTGATTGAAGTATCAAATAATTTAAAATTTATAAAAATTTATAGAGTTGATCTACTCTATAAAACACTTTTGATTTAATGAGTAACTCATCACATAATTACTCTTTGAATCAATAATCTTCACCTATATATATATATATTATACATCTGAGTTGACCTAGATTTGAAAAATAAGAAACTAAATCCTACATAGCCCAATAAAAAATAAGATAAGGGTTTTTATAATCAGAAAAGAAAAGCACACATATATATGATCTCCATTTATATATTCCAGTTGAATTAGTTCAAAGATCGCATATTAAAATTGATTATTTGCCTATTTCTAGCAAAAAGTTGAATTAAATTGAGGAAACAAATGAATAAATAATATTTTATAGGATTTTTTTGTTAAATTTGATTAATAAGAAGAAAGAATTGTAGTAATTTTAAAGCAGTATAGTTTCTTCAAACTTTCAATCTAACATTTTCTCTGTAGCAAATTCACTTTGATTTCTATAAAGTAAACCTAGAAAACCAAATCCTCATCCATATATTATCAATTAACTAGTTAAATAGACCCGTTCATATCAACAATGTTGAATATATTACAACATATAGCAACCATATGATGTAACATATATTTGTTGTTGCAATGATATTTAAATATAAGATTCTTGTAAACTTCTAAACTTTAAACCACTAGAACCACATCGATCGACATATATTTATCTGAATACAATATTCATCATTGATTGAGATAATCCCAAGTTAAAGCCTAAAGACATGTTTAGCCTCTAACTCTATGATATCCAAATGCTCTTCAAAAGGTGCATTACACAACCCAATCACCATTCCTTAATGGACTTGGCATTGCATGACATAACCAGTTTCACCACCCCTGGAAAATAATAAGATGCAAACACAACTTTCCCCCACCCAAAATTCACTTGTCTTCCGGAAACCTTTGGCCGGAAGACACCACAAACCAGGTCCCTCATTGTTGCCACAACAATAAATCCTTGCCAACCCAAGGATAGGTCGATTTGCTTCCACCCAATCAATGAGCCCTAAGAAATGCTCTTTTGTTGTAGCTGTCGATACGAAGTCACGAACCTCGTCAACCACCCACCCTAATGCTTATCAACTAACTCCTCCACCGATTTTCCACAAAATGGTATAGAAAGAACATTACCAAAATATCGTGTCATTATTTCTTCTCTCTCTTCCTCATCACAATTACTATTCCTAAGTCGCTTTCTCCCATCAACCACTATACCCATTTTGACATTAATGACCTTTTTTCTACTCACATCTCTTATAGTTGCACGAGCGACCAACTTCCACAAGTAGGCCGAGAAAGACTCGAGTTTTGTGGGCTTGGTGTTGCCATTGCTTGTTGTAGTGGCTAGTGATTGCAAACGATGAAGCTCATCTATATTAATGTGGTATATGCGGCTACAAAATGGCTTGGTAGTAGTGGGTGAAGGAGGAGGGAGTTTGGAGATGGAATGTAGATGTCATGGAGGGAAGAGTGGATGGAACTCTATGACGAGGGCTAAGGAGGGAGCGATTAAAACATGGTGTGTTATGGTTGTTATTGTTGTGGGCTTGATGGAGTTTGTTGTTGGGCAATCTCAGCCCATGATACTAGGAACATGTTTATTTGAATAGCATCTGCTACACGATGATCAAATGTGCATGCCACTACTATTCCACCACACTTACTTGATGTTGCCTGCATAATAAGATACATTCAATTAAAAACACTAATTTAATGTACCAAAAAATAGATTTAGAACACTAAATGTTAGAAAAATTTCAAACATGATATTATAATGTGCATGAGATGTATTTTTATGCTTAGTGATGTTTGGAATTAAATTCCTTTTATTTTCTTATTTAAAATATGATACTTCAACAAAAAGGTTTAAGAATAAAGGGTGTTATAAACATGTACCTTTAAGATATATCTTAAAGATTTGAGAAAAACAATTGTTTATATTATTTAAGGAGTTAAATACACAAATCCAAAGATAAAATTTTACATTTGATTCATTTGCATGTGTTACTGGGACACATATTAGCATATATTTAAGAATTATACACTTCAAATTATATTTATAATTTTTTTGGTAACTTTCTAAAAGTATTTTAAAAGATTTAGTTTCTAAAAATATTTTAGAGAAAAATAAGAAAGATGAAATATTTATCATTAAGGTCCATTGGTGACAAGCCTGCAAGGTTCCTGACAAATTCTATTTGAGGTTGTTCTTGTTGAAGTTGAACAGCTAAGAAGGTTGGCACTAATAATGTCCCTGTTGGTCATCCTATTTTTGGACACTACTAATATCTCTCTTCTTGAATTTAAGCTTGAATGTGAGAATATAAACTCTAATGCAGATTTATCATTTAAGTTCTAACAACTTTATATTATATTGCTTTCGATCGGTCGATGTAATTCTACCATTGATTGTATGAATGTTTTTGTTGTTAGTAAAAAAAACTTTATTTGTGATTCAACAATTGAAAAGTATCTAAATTGTTTCATTGAAATAATTATCATCAAACTAGGTTAAGAAAACACACTATAGAACATTTTATAATTTTAATAGGAGTAATTGGTTAAAAAATGTTGCCACTCTCTTGCTATATTTTTTTACAGGAAACTATCTTGTACTATTGGGGTTCTGTCCCTTTATGTAATGGTTTGAGGATGGCCTCTTTATTATTATATATACTTTTGGTTTTTTTTTTAAATTCTTAACTTAGTGTTGCGCACAAAAGAAAAAACTGGTATATCAGAAAGAGCTTACTATAATGGTAGATTATATAAAATATAAAACGTACGTAATAAAATTGATATAAATTTTGTAAAATGTATTTGGCTTAATTTTATATGACATGCATGTTTCTTTTTTTATTTATTATTTTTAATATCAGACATCATTACTAAGTTCTTTCTGCATGAGTTTACTTATTTGTTTAGTAAAAGAATACAAAACTTTAGGTAGACACTTAATTATTTTTCATTTTCTAAACTATTCTATTAAATATTTTATCTATAGCATATTTCAATAACAAAATATCTAACATATAATCACAATTGACAAGAGTTGAAATTTAAATATTATGTATCAGTGATTAATCTGGCATCAATAAAATAGAGTTTAAATTCTCTCGATTCAAATATTTTTAATTTAAATTAAAAAAATTTAAACTCGAATAAAACATATTAGATAATATTTTTTTTAGAAAAACTAAAAAAATATGCTAACTGAATTATATAAAAAAAATATGACTTACTATAAACTAGATTGTCCACATATTTCCCAGCGGTTTAGATACTTAGTCACTAATATTTTTTTAATGTATTTAAATATATATTTTGTTAATTATAGTTATCGAATATCTTTTATCAGTTAGTTGATTTTAAATATATTTTTTGTTAATCAATTTAATCTTTAAAATTTATTAACAAAAGATATATATTGAGGATAAATATGAACAAAAGAATATATATTGTAGGAGTCTATTTTAATATAAAAATAGATAATAATAATAGATTTATGGAGAAATAATTGTTTATCAATAATAATTGAGGAGCCCAATGATGTCAAATAAATTGATATTGTTATATTGTAATTTGTAACTTATGACACATGAATAGTTTCCACAAAATATCATATGAAATAATGTAATAAAATTCGTGCTAAAATAAATTGCAAAAAGAAAGAGGAAGAATGTTTGTTGATGTGTCACATCAATTTTTTTACTGTGACAATATTTTTTGATGTGGCAAAATTGATCCAACCTCACCCCCGAATGCCACCTCAACCCCGAATTTAACTTTAACATTTGAAAATTTTCTACAATACATGCAGATTTGTGTTCTGAATTTTTAAATGATCTAATTACTCAATAAAAAATATTCACAATTACCACAAAGATTTGATGATTAAAATGATTGAAAGTAATTAACTTTAACATTTGAAAAATCTACAATACATCAATTTGTGTTTGAAAATTTAAAAGATCTAATTTACCAAATCAATCAATGTCGGGACATATTTAAACATGCTAAATTATTTGAGCAAAACTTTTCAAGTGCAATTTGTAAAGCTACTCACATATTACTACATTGAAGTAAAAACTAAGAATATGAGAGACACCAACAAGCAAAGTGACACTTAAAAACAACTAAAGAAGGAAATTAGTTAGAAGAGTGAGAAAATTGATGTATAAATATATCTTGTCATAGCATTGAAAAACACTAACTCCTGGAATACATGTTACCATTTTGCTCTAGGTAGGATGGGTAGCGAAGTTTGTCGGCTGGTCCCATCTCAACTTAATTTCCTAGATAGTCGCATGATAGAATGTCATGTAAGAAACTATACATAGCATTAAGTCACTATGAACCATATTGATTTCAAAAATTGCATAGAATATAATTGAATTTATGGCAGCAATCAGAAATGATATAAAGAGAATGAATTTTTTTGTTGCAACGAACCAACCTATATACCTACTTTTAGTGTATCTTTGAGTAGTAGTCGCGTGATTTCGAGAAGAAGAGATTTTTTGCAGGATGGCGAATGACTGGGACGTACAACATTAGGGAAGAAGAAATTGTTTGAGGAGTCATGAAAAAAATTAGAGATTAAAAGAGAAAAAAATTATTATTTAGAAAACTAAGTAGAAAAAAATGAGGTGAAAACATAAAAACACAAGAGAGAACTCTCTAAGCGTACACATACGCTTTTGCTGAGTGGGATATGTTTGCACATGTGGAAAAACTAATACCTAATTGTTTATCATAACCAATAGTAAGTGGTTTTGTTTGTTAAGAGATATAGGTATAACATGAAGTTTGTTTGTTGTTAAAAACTTATGTGAATAGATAATAACAAATAAGCTATTTGCTTATCTAATTATCTATTATTAAAGAGTCAAAACAAACCAAACAAACAATCTTAATGAATCTCAACATGTATTGTTTATGTATAACAACCAAGGGGCGAATATAGGATACCCTAGTCAACTCATCTATAATATTTAAATATAAATAGATAGATACAAAGTGAAAATATAATCTAAAACTCAATATAACTATGTCAAACCTAAGGAGCAAAAGTAATTGCGATAGCGGTTAATAAGATTAACATTATACATAACCTTTTTATCAAAGGAACGCTTCAAGAGTGAATTAACCACACTCTTTAAACTTTCATGATACATTTATTTGAGAATTTGGGATGGGAAAATAGTTAGATATTTTGAATGTACTTCTATTAAATTAATTTTGTTGAAAATCCTATCTATATTAAAATTAGTATTTAGGGGGAACTGTAATTAATATATAATGATATTGATTTATTTACTACTGTTTGTTGAATACCGTTTTATGATTGTTTGGATATATATTCTTTAAAAGATTGTTTTATTATATTTTATTGAATGATTGTTGTTATTATATATTCAAATAAAATATCATATTATAAATCTATATTTTCTTTAAAAGATTGTTGTATTAATTTTCTTGAGTGATTGTTGTTGTATATATTCAATTGAAATATCATATTGAAATATATATTCTTTACAAGATTGTTTTATATAATTTTCTTGAATGATTGTTGTTATTATATTCAATGAAATATATATATTATAAATATGATTATACAATATGATTGTTAAAAATATGAATTATTTTGATTGTGTGTGTTGGAGATGAGCTTACGCTCCATATAGATGTGTTTTAAACTTCAACAAAGAGATGAGGGTTTAAACTCCACATGGATGGTCTTTTACCCCACATATAGAAGAGTATTAAACTTTCACAAAGAGGTAAGAATTAAATTCCACATAGATGGGTCTTGTACCCCACGTATAAGATGAGTTTTAAACTTCACAAAGAGACGAGTTTAAAACTCCACACTGATGAGTCTTGTACCCCACATATAGATGAGTTTTAAACTGCACAATAAATGAAGTTTAAACTCCACACAGATGATCTTGTACCCCACACTGGATGAGCGGGTGCTCCACATGATTGGATAATACTCACTTTGCGAAGTAGTATAATTCTCCATCATTGAATTGATTGAATATTTTCTGCAGAATTGATTGATTAATTGATGAGTTTTTATAGAAAATCTTAGTTATATCATGAATATTTTTAAAGAATATTTTTGGAAGAAGGTGGGTGCCATGATAGATTTTTCGATTTCTGCTCCGTTGAGAACGATACTTGTTTTAAAATTATGTGTATTAATATCACACTGGGATTTAGTATATCATTAAAGTGTGTTTTCAGAAATTGAGACCGTTGGACGTCGAGAGTTGGAGAAGTGTGATTTCCTTCATAGGCACATACAAGAAAAAAAACTGTTATTACCTACGGCAAATGTTTATCTTTAACCACGGACTGTCCAATAGGTAACGTAAAATTAACCACGGATTACCCACGGACACGAAGTTCCAGCTAATGCTCGTAGGAAAATATTTACCGACGGACAAGTCGTGGGACACACCTTACTAGGGATGGTCCGTGGTAATATGACCCACTTGAGTCTCAGTGGGTAACGTTACATAGATTGTCGAATAAAATAGTAGATAGTTATCGACGGAAAATTCGTAAGTTACAGTTACATACATCCACGTGACAGTCTCTATTTTATATGATATTGATAATTATCCATGAATTGTCCGTGGTAGAAAAAATGGTTTTAATATTTTTGTTTTTTACAGTTTCCTGTATTTTTTAATATATATTTAAAATTAATTGTAAGCATATTAAACATCATTGTCCAAAACAAAGTGAAAGATTATGTAAATAGTGTTTTTCACATTACACATTATGACTTCATAAGCCTCAAAAATAGGACAATTGTTATCTGCCATAAAGTTTCAAATATAAGCACATTGTTAATGCATAAGTTTTCAAATACACACTAGACACTAGTGTACGAAATAATGCTACAAGTCTAACAAAATATCAGTTCCATAACTACTATACGAAATTGAAACTGAAACCAGTATTAACTCCTCGTTGTTCATCATCGTTAGACTCATCCCTCGTCATAAGATGGATGACGACGACGACGGGAAGACTCAGCCTGTATGGAAGCAACCTTTTGGCCAATTGTTGCTAGTGCATCTGTAGTTTCTGTAGTGCGTTGCTCTGTTTGTTGAACTTCTCTTGTCGAGTTCTTCATTTCCTTAGCTCATCTCGCGCCTCTCGTGCCTCGTGTCTTGCCACTTTTGCTCGCTCCTCAAATGCTGCTATCTGTGCAGCTATCTCATTAGATTGTTGAGACAAGAAATTGGTGCAACCTCTAGATGGATAAGAAATCTGGAACTAGACTTGCGAACCTGGTCTAATAAAAATAGCGAGGATCTATCTCCAGCCATAGATCCTCCCTTTATTCTTCCCCCAACAAATTGGACACATGTCTAAGCGAGCTTCCGCATTAACCACTTGGCACAACTACTAGATGCTCCCACCTTAGAGGCATTGTTGCAACTTACCTTGAAATGTTTCCTACTCAAAATAGAAAATCATGCAACTAGTCAAATTACTTTTACAGAAATACAAAGAAAGACTAATAAATGATTTTAACATTTCTTACATATGTTTTTTTTGCTCTTTCATCCAACCCAAGAGTTGTCCTCATCTCTTAGTGGGAGATTTTTAAAAAAGACCTCATCCATATGTGGGTTCTCTACCTAAATCTACAAGCCTTACAAAAAATAAACACAACAGAACGTAAAAAATTGAGAGTCAATTTCGCAGAAAAGACAAACACAAAATATTAACGCAAAATAACTCCTGCATTTGAAACAGCAAACAACAAACATAAAAATAGCAAATAGTAGAATGTCTAGAGTCGAAACATTAATGGTTATAACCAGGAAACTTTGACATTAGAAAGCGTACATCCGAATGGTATTTTCAGCAATGGATATGTATCCACTTGTATGGACAACTCCTCCTTTAATAGAACACATTTTTCTAGCTCGATTTGATATATCCTTATGACGACGGATCATCCATATCTTCTCAAGATCATTCCAACACTTTCTCATCCAAGTTGGACATCACTGCGCTTCTTTCTCGCTTTGCATCAACATATAGAAAGACTTGATCACTTTTGTATTGAAGATACTTCATTTGAAAATTGTGCTCAGACAACCAAGCAACTATTCCTGCAATATTACATTACAAATAAGTTATAATATATTATTAGTATCGCACACATTATTGAACGCCTTATACAAGATATTAACTATCTTACACAAATTTGTTGAACCAACGTTCTAACAAAGTTGATTTTTGGGATTGCTCTCCAGCTAGGATATGGATCAACCATATTGTGGATGTAATGACTGAGGTGAGGGCTCTCGAGGCCACCCTACACGGTAACCAACCTGTAAACAATTTTTTTAAAAAACATCACATTTCTAAAAATAACTTGAAACGTACCCTAATCCTCATCGTAGTAATGAAAATTTTAATCAGAATTTGTTACATACCCTCGACATCCGGGCCATATCATTGTTCTCCATCAGCGCAACCATGACTAGAATTGGAGCATCGTGACCCTTGAGTCTTATTACCAATAGCAACATGTGTTGAATGTGTGGGTTAGCTGAAATTGAAGTTGTCGTGAGGCAACAAATGTTTATGGTTGTGACGGTGAATGATCAGCATCGGGGAAATGTTGTCTTCTGGGACAACTCAGTGTGGGCATCATACTATAATTGGGTTCAGTACCATTGCCTTATTAGGGTTGGAATTGGAAGCACTGCACGCTGTTGGGTAGGAGGTTGAAACAGTTGTTGGGTGGGATGCCGACATAGTGTGAGGTTGTGGTAGTGGCATGACATCTAGTGGCATTGATCAATTGTTGCTTTGTACCTACTGAGCTGCTTAGTTCACTTATGCGTAAAAGAATTCGATTTTTCTGCATGGAAGCTTGAATCTAATCTTTTCTTAGAATCATCACATATATACAGAACTACAGATGAACTATTAAAAACATTAGCACATACTACACTTAATACAACAATCAACAATCTTCTAGATGTAAAGCTAATATATAATAAGGTAATCCTGATTCTGAGAGATTTATAACCAATAATAATACTATGTTAATACTTACGAAAAAATTCAAATCGTTCTTTAATTGAGAATCATCCATCGCAATCATCAACATATCACTACATTAAAATTGTGAATATTTGGAAAAAAAACGTTACAATTGATTCTTCATCGCTATGTTTCATGTGCAAGCTCCATTCGTCAATTTCAGTTAATTGTTCAACATGTGCCATATCTTCATCTTGATATGGCATGTCCTCATCGACTCCGTCCACCTCTACATGACCCATAGGCTTTGTTTTGATACCGGCAGACCAGTGATAGATATTATAGATTTCATTAAAAAAAAAAAATTCCAGTAATGATACAATGTTATATTCAATTTGAAGATATTTATGGAGAAATAACCGTTATCAACAATAATTGAGGACCAATGAGTGTCGAATAATTGATATTTATTATATTGTAATTTTTAACTTATGACAAATGAATAGTTCCACAAAATATTATATGAAAATAATGTAATAAAATTTGTGCTAAAAATATATTGCAATAAGAAAAAGGAAAAGTGATTGTAAGATGTGCCACATAAGATTTTTTTTTTTTTGATGTGACAATATGAATGAGGTGACACAATATTTTGAATTGTAGGAGTCTATTTTAATATAAATAATAGATAATAGATAATAGATTTTTTGGAGAAATAACTGTTATCAATAATAATCGAGGAGCAATGAGTGTCAAATAATTGATATTGATTATATTGTAATTTGTAACTTATGACACATGAATAGTTCCACAAAATATCATATGAAATAAATGTAATAAAATTGTGCTAAAAAACAATTGTTTGTTAGATGTGCCACATCAATTTTT
>PGTU02003122.1:0-11307 GCA_002896215.2 Cicer echinospermum
GGTAGTGGTCGTTAACAGAAATGGTGGATTCAGAGCGAATCCAAAACCCATGGATGGCTTCGGATCAAACTTCACTTCAAATGAATCCCAACGCTACACAACGCTTTTCTCCTCCTCCGCCCCAATTAACATCAAATAATGATAAATTAGGGATTGCAGAACGTGCTACCTCTGCCGCCGGCGCCGCCTTCCTCTCCGCCGTTATTGTCAATCCCCTCGATGTTGCCAAGGTCCTCTTTCTTCTCCCCACTTTTTTTTTCTTTTCTTTTAATTTACTTTTTCGCTCAGCAAATGAAGGAACCGAAAATTTGAATATAGGTTAAGTTTTTTATTTTCTTCTGTAAATTTTTCATTTGGCGCTAGACTGAATGTAAATAGGAGCATATGAATATGAAGTTTATGTTATTATATTGACAATCAATGAATCGTCCTATTGAGTGTTTGATATTTGGTTTTCAATATCTTAGTTTATATAATATAGTATTGAATTTGTGACGATTCTTCAATTATTTACATGTGCTATTCATTAGTATGTTTTTTGGCTTGATTTTTTTTAATTTTTTCTTGGATTATAGTTTGTTTTGTTGTGGTGTGTTCTCATTTGTTTTCTCCATTTGTCAGACAAGGTTGCAAGCACAAGCTGCAGGGGTTGCTTATTCTCATCCACTCAGTAATATGATCAGTCGAATGTCTTGTTTTGGGCCAAATATGGTATGCGTCGAACAAATTTTTGTCCTTTCATTCACCCCCATTGAAAACCTTTTTTATGAGAACTGTTATTCCCTTGAACTACTGTTCCTGTTGTAGTCGACTGGTCAGCCTGGAAACAAATGATTGTAATGTTGAGTTATTTTGAAGCCAATTTTGTTGTTTATTACATTTGAAAATTGAGAATTCTGGCCATTTTAACGAGGATAATTGAGTAATTAATTTGAACCTTTCAATTATTGTTTTTTTTTCAGATGTTTGCTGATTTAAGATGTTTCCTATCATGTACTCGGGCTGGATTCCATGGCAACGGTAATCCACTTTGTCCTCCCGATTGTTTTCCGGTACAAAAGGAACACGCGGAATGTCATTTGGTAAAATTATACAACAGGTGGGTAGTTTTTATTTATAGAACATAGGTATTGAGAACGGGTTGAAACAATCAAATTATGTGTATATTTACATAATAATGTTTGACTACATGCACATTTGTTTAATCAACCAGAGTGGTAATTTATTTCAGGAAGGATTTACTAGCTATGGAGAGGCACAAACGCAGTTTGGCACTTGCAGTACCGACTGTAGGTTACAAGCCATATGTGATCACTGTTTTTAGTCCTGGACATTTTCATATGAAGAGCACATGAGTTGGCTTGACTTTTTCTTTTATATGTGTAAATCAGGTTGGAATTTACCTTCCTTGCTACGACATATTCCGAAACTGGTTCGAGGAATTCACAGCCAAAAGTGCTCCAACCGCAACTCCATACGTACCTTTAGTGGCTGGTTCGTTGGCACGCTCATTGGCTTGTGCAACTTGTTATCCTATTGAACTTGCCCGAACTCGCATGCAGGTATTTAAGATAATCATCTTTATTATTTTCTTTTATTTTTGAAGTACCATGTTTAAGTCACAATTATTTTCCATGCATTTTGAATCTATATATGCCAGTGAGCAAATTAACCGGTAGTTCAGCCTCAAGGTTGATTTTTGCGTGACATTTGCTCCCATTGGTCTCTAGAGTGCCTGGTTTATTTTTCCGTATTTATTTCACAACTACCGCTTCATTGCTGCCTTGATTTATGATAAATCTATTCCAATGGGCAACATTATATTCAAATTATAATTGTGGTCATGACTCATTGTTAACAAACTGCAATTTGTCCAGATAATGTTTTGAATTTTTGGGAAACTAATACCTTCTTGTGGTCCCTTAGTTATCTTTGTTCTACTCTTTTACTGCAGTTCCGGTGGTTGGCTTTTTCTTTATTATTTGATCATGTTGGTATTGCTGTGGGTTTTATTTGGTATGACAGCAGTGTTTTCAGCTTTTAATTTTTTATTTCCAGTGTTTTTTTTTGAAATCGTGTTATCATATTCGTGTTTTCGGTATATTTATTCCAATCTGGATTCTTACCGGGGTTTGGATCTTTGGTTTTTGTAGGCTTTAGAGACTCATGATAAAAAGGCCACCTGGTGTATTCAAGAGATTACTAGGTGTTGTCTCCAATGGCAAGGGCACATTAGTCTCCGGAACAGCTGTAGAGTGTATATTTTGAACACTGCTTAAACAATAAATGTATACTTGAAGGAGTCTGCTTGTGTTGGAGCTTACTGCTGTATATGAATTACTAAATTTGTTGACTTGGATGGCTTTTTTCTTTTTTGTATTATATAATTTTGCACAAGAACAAGATGTTTGTATGAACATACTTTTGGGCTGATTGAATAATTGGATTTAGCTTGTTAATGAACTGATAATTTAATTCAGCTCTTAAAAATAGCTATTCAAAGCATAATTCTTCTGTATGTCATGCAACAAGTAGGGTGGTCGAATTTTTTGCATTTGCAATCCGTTTGGTTTCATTCTAAAAGACGCCCGTGGTTCTTTTGCTATTGAATTGTAGCACCGACTAGGCTGCTATATTTATTAGTACAACAATGAGAGTCTATATATAGATGCATATAAATTAAAAAGCTAGCAAACATATCAGTAGTATCGCTTAATGGTTGTTATTTCCGTACAGTGCAAGGTTATCGTGTCCTGTGGACTGGCATGGGTGCACAACTTGTTCGTGATGTACCATTCTCTGCGATTTGTTGGTCAACACTCGAGCCCGTGAGTTTTCTTCCATATTATTTGAATAGGAGTTTATTTTTACATACTCGATCTATTGTTTTTCTTATGTCAACAACTCTTGCTTTGAGTGACTAGAAGAAATTTATTAGTTTGTTGGAGCATGATGGCCAGTCTATTGAGTGTTCTTGGCGCAAATTTTTCAGCTGGATTGTTGCAGAACTCTCGCTGCTGGCTAATGTCACTAGATGTTGCAAAAACTCGAAGGCAGATAGAGGTTTGTTTCCTTAGTTTTTTTTTTTTGAGCCTGTCACATTTTCCTGGTATTTTTTGTTCAAATTCACATAGGGTGGTGTTGAAGATTTCATAGCTCATTCTGTTCTTTTTTCATTGGAAATTAGAGGTGGTAGCTTCATCATTCTTTTGAAGATTTACTGTTACATTTGAATTAGAGATACATTTTTAATATGCATTTGCTCATTTTTCTTACTTTGTTGTGATGTGTTCTGTAAAAAACTTTGAGATGGATCCTATAAGAGCATTGAAGATGAACTACAAGACAGACACTGATGGAAATTTGGAGGTATGCCATAATTTGGATTCCAAATGCTATAATTTTGACTTTATCCGTGTTTTTATGATAAAGTTTAGATGCCAAGTGCCTTAATTTCTTTTTCTCTCTATGCTCTGCTGCATCTATTTGACGTGACCTGTATAATTGATGATTTACTTAAAGCTCCAGGATTTTTGTATTCTCTTCCATCACTTATAATATGTCATCTGAGTGTTCATTGTTTGAATTTATTAATCTATTGATATTGATTTATTGCTATTTGATATAACTGGTGAATGATGTGCTGTATTTGAGCTGATTTTTTTATTATATTCTCTCTCAGAGATGGGGGCTTCAAAGGACTTTTTACTGGTTTTGGTCCGCGAGTTGGTCGAGCTGGCCCCTCCGTAGGAATTGTGGTTTCATTTTATGAAGTTGTAAAGTTTGCCCTAAATCACCGGTACACAACATCATGATCAGGTCCTTGTTGTGGATATCTTTTTAATTGCCACAGCGACTTTTATTGTCGAGAACCTCTGGATACTGAACAGCTATTTTTTGTGGAAGAGGAAGCCATTCCAGTCCATTTCTGATCATGAATAACTAATTTTTCTTGAATATGAAAATAACCAGATAGGAAATGCCTCCTAACCTAATATAGGGGTTTTTTTTTTGTTTTCTCTGCCTTGACCACAGAGTTCAATTTTGTTACAATGGGATTTTTCCCAAGAGGAAATTTTTGAATAATTTTTGGTTATTCCCAAAATCACATTACACTTGGCTGTGTATACGAACTGGGAATGTTAAACTGAATTATTGTTTCTGTATACTAACATTTTTGTGTGAAAGCTACTGTTCTGTTCTTGGTAAGAAACAAAGAGTTAATTTTTGTGAGCTACTCTTCTGTTTCGTGGTAGAAACAAAGTTATTTGATGGTTTTTCTGCGGCCACTTGAGAACTTAGAAAAGAAATAATGAGTTTGGAGTGCTCGAGTCCATAAGCACTTCACACATAATTTTATATACACTCTAGAATTATATTGCATTTTATGAATGCGAAGAAAATAGTTTAGTTCAGCTTCCTAAGTTTTAAGTATATCAATAAATTAAATCACGGGGCATGAATTTGAAATACATGAATGTCAAAGCTTTAAATATTACTATTTCTAATAGTTACATTATTGTTTGCAATACTTTCCATATCATTTTTTATAAAAAATTACCAATGTTATTTTGTTAGTGGGGGTTGAACTCATGTTGGAACATAATAGTCATATGCTATGCTCTAAAGCTTAGGACAGCTATTCTAAATTTGGGGTCTTTTTTAAGATTTCGTCAGGGTGTTTATTTGTTGATCATTTGAAGTTACAAATTTGATGATCAGTTCTTTTAGGCAAAACATTCTCCAAGAAAATGACAGTTAATTTTGATATGGTTAGATATTTGAACCAAAGTTAAAGTTCAATATTTATATATTTAGATTTTTTCTTGAAATATTGTATTTGATGTGATATGGAGGCTTCTTTTTATCATCACAATATAGCATCAGCTATTATTTAAATTATGAGCTCATCGTGTCTGTTTATAGACCAAGGAATATTATTTTGCGTTTTTACACTTTTAATGAGACAATATGTCTGTCTATCTACATATACAATGAGTTTGGGTCCCTTCATTCATCTTCCTCCCAAGCTCAAAAGGACAAATGATGTTTGTGAGAGAGAATGGAGTGAGTTAGAGAAAATGATGAAAATGACGAGTGAAGTTAAAGAGAAATAGAGAGGGTGAACAGAAGAGGATACACAGTATTTGAAAGGAGATAATCCAAATCCCTTTCTTTTGTCCTCATAGTATCCTTATCAAAGAGACTTTTTATTGTATTATTTTCTATTTAATAAAAAGCCTTTTTATTGTAGCTTAGAATTCGTACATTTGGAGAACAATGTGATGTGAAATACTGAACCAATACCAATTATCCATGAATTATTTACTTGTCTGGGAAACACAAGTTTATTGAATTATTTGCTTCACCTCCTCTATTCCTAATTTTGTCTTTTAAGGTTTCTATGAAATTATAAGTATACATATAACGTTTTACGACTCTTTATTCATTTGGTATAATTAAAATTATATTTAAATCATGTTATAAATTTTTACAAGGATACAAAGGATACAAAGAGAAAAACACGTTAAATTAAATGTGTTCCTTTTTTGTATTTCCACCTATCTCAAATATAAAAAACACATACTTATTTGGCAGTGAGTTTCCATGTTTTTTTAATATATACTTTGATTTCATATCGTGTCAAGTAACTGCACTAACTTTATTAGAAAAACAAAACACAACAAGAGGATAACATATTTAGTTAAAATGAGATTCTCATTGGAGCACAAGAGGATTATAAACATCTAATTAAAAGTCTCATGTCATCCTCCTCGGTAAAAAGTGAATGAGGAGTCTTTGGTGGATAAATTAGTGAATGATATAGGTCAGCACCAAACCCACAAACATGAGAACATATGCAATCGCTTGGTCAATTGCGGTGCCTGCAAATTATAAATAACAATTCATTTAATAAAAGAAAATTCTATTAATAAAATATTTTATTTGATGTATTTTTTTCTTTGTTGTATTGTTTATTATTTTTAATGTATTTTTTTTTAATTTAATGTATTTTTATTTATTTATATAGAATTTTTCTTTTTATTATTATTATTATTATTGTTTTATTATAATAATTATTAAAAGTTATATAATAATATTAAATTAATTATTTAATTATTTATAAAATATTTTGATTTAATTATAATTAGTTTTTAATATTTAATTAATAATAAATATATTATTCCAATTAATATACCGAATAATAAATAACAATTCAACATCAAAGAATATATAATATTAAATTAATTATTGGAAATATATAAATAATAAAAGTATTTTTAATTTTATAATCGAATTTTTCTTTTTTATTGTTATTAAAAAATTATTATTATTATTATTTTATTATTATTATTATACCATTATTATTATCAAAAAAAAAAAAAAATACCGTAGCAGAGGTCGCATCCCAGGATGCGACCATGTACTAAAGAAAAAAAAAGGCCTTTCAGAAGTCGCAGGCCACGGACGCGACTGCTACAGAAAAAAATGCCTCAAGAAGTCGCAGGCCCAGGATGCGACCTGCTACTGAAAAAAAAAAAAAAAAAAAAAAAGCCTTCAGGAAGTCGCAGGCCCAGATGCGACCTGCTACTTGATGTCAAAAAGTAGGGCATTCTAGTATTTTTTTAAAAACTAGGCAGATTGGTATTTAAAAAAAAAAAGATTTTTAAATAAAAAACCCCTCATTTGCAAATTGATAAAATTAGTAAAATAAGATTTGTATTGATAGATACAAAAAGTATTTATAGACAAAAGCTAAAGTCCTACTCTTCTCAGTCATTACAATTTGGCCAACGACAATTATGCTTCACATTCCTATGTTTTAGATGAAACTATTGAAGCCCTTTGCTATCTGACCACGTTTTTGCTAATTATTTATCTGCTTCATGGTCATTTTCCCAGTAGTAGTAAACCTCTATATTCACGAGGCACTGGTTATGAGTCAATTACGTACTCACTTCTCGTGTACCTAATGAAATTGTAGGTCCATCGGTGACATCAAATATATCTCTATTCTTCTATATTAATGGTGCATATTTAATAATTGACCATAACTTTTCTACTAAAATTCATTTCAAAAGTTTAGTCTTGGTTAATTCTACATGTGAATTATATTCAATATTGCCCTAACGATTATTTAATTAGTTAAGTTTTGAGAATATTAATACCCAGCAAACAACACAACTAGTAGCACTGTAGACCCAATTCACTAATCTACAAAATTTAACAATAAAATATAATGAACAAAATATATTAAAATAGAAGAATTTGTGATGCACTTGTATTTAGAAGAAGTGATATTATATACCGCTCTATTATCTGTTGCGACGCCAAAAATTAATAAACATAAGAAATAAAATGATTATGAATTCGACTGCAAATGTTTAGAGATCAGAACATACTTGCTAGTGTTGATCCAAAGACCTGAGCTATTATAGCTCGCACCTATATTACAAAATTAATTTAAGACAATTTCATATAATTAACTCTATATTATGAAGACAAATATGTCATTCATCTTAGAATTTATATTAGATTGTGTTAATTTCTAAGATCGAATCTAAAATATACATATCCTTCAACTTAAAATTCTTCCAACGTTTCTTAACTTACTAATCGGGTTATTTTCAAGAAATCAGATAATTAAGTCTTAAACTTAATACATTAATCTTATAAATTGGGCCTCTTCTTGCAATTACGGCCCATCGTTAATAACAAACTTGTTTCTCTACTACTATTTTGTACAATTAGAATTTTTTATATGAAAAGTGATTCCTCGACACTCCAAGGAATAATTTTAATATAAAAAACATATGAAATAGTTTCAGTGAGACAGAAAAAAATTATACTATCACAGGTATGGAAATATATGACAAAGCAAACTTATCGTTTACTTTATTTTTCTATCATAATTTTTTAAAAAACTAGATAATTATTCACAAAATGCTCTTCGTGAGGTCGCTTTTGCTTACTATATTATATGACGGCACTCCCAGCTCCAAGATTATTTTTGTTTAACAATACCAACTCCAAGATTATTCTTTGATAATAGTGTGTACATACATACTAGTAATAATTTATTAACAAATTGGGCTTAAATAAATAATTAACTAAACATCGTACATGATTGACAACAAATTATCTTCTTCTAACTTTAGTAGATATCAGATTCATGCATCCAATATATCACAATCAAAATCCAATGTTTGTTAAACACACTTCATATATAAACGACAAAATATCACACCCTTTCATAAACGACAAAATATCACTATTTGCCACATATTAACACTCGCACAAATAACCATAATTAAACATAATCATGCACGACGTACGCAAAACACATAGTCTAATACACCTTACTTTATTTCTAATAATCATATTTCACAATCCATACATAAAAAGCATATATAAGTTCAATTATCCAACCGTCCAAGACACAACCAAAGGAGACAACACCACAAACGAAGAAGCATAAAAACATAGTTTATACAGTCAAATTTTTTAAATAACATAGTAATTTAATAACTAAACCGATAATAAAACACCGAAGTGTTTCATTTTTGTAATTTCCTAGTAAATCATGTTACTCATTGGCATAACCATTTCTTCAAGATTCCACAAATCAAAAAGCTGTTGTCCAGTCAGCAGCATCAGGAAGGGTAAAATGGGCGGGCTCAGATGTGGCTTGGACTGGGCCCTCACTTGGGCACTGAGGCAGTTCGTGTTCTAACCAAGGATCATTTCAAGTTGTGAGATTTGGTTTCCTTGATGTCCATTCCCTCGCCAAGCCCCGATGGGCTCATAGCTAGATTGAGAGCTAGGCTGATCGGGCGAGGCAGCGTTTCTTCGCTGGCGGAGAAGCGGTGACAGCGGCATCGGGACATTGAGTTTGGCCTTTGTCACCGCGGATGCGTCTTAGCAGCGGGTCATAAGTCTACGGCTTCTTCAGCTGTTGAAAAGTACCGAGCAGACACGGACACCTTGTTGTGGGTCCCTTATCTCAGCGGCCCACTTGCCCCAAGGCCTTTGTCTGATTCCTCTGTACACATTCTTACGGGGCCGGGTTCCTCCAGTGTTCTTCTTACCCTTTTCTACAGTTACCACGCTTCTCTTCTTCTCTTCTTGTCACATGCTACCACTGCCACATACAAATAGTACAGTACTCTATTGCGTTATCATCACGTGACACCTCACAAATATATACTCCTACTTACACAAAAATACAAAATTAATTAATTAAAAAAGCTTTCAATTGGTTAGTATTTCGAAGTATCTTCAGTTTATCATGTTCTGATAGGAACATATTGTATTTGATCGATCACCTATTTATTATTAGTATAAAGTTATTAAATTTACTTTTTTAACCTTTCTTTTAACACATAGGAAAACGTGACCAAACAAATACTGACATCTCTGTTAATTCTTAATGTAAAAGTAGTAATTTTTATTTTGGTAAAAGTAATCTTTTTTAATCATACAAAATAGTAAAATCTTGAAACTTTCTTAAAACCCGTTTCAACAAATATACACCAACCATGTATCTAGTACATGGTACCAATTCAAATTATAAAATAAAAACCCAAATTTATGGATATCAACATGATTTAAATTAAAGTGATGTCCTATATAAAAGATTAATTAAAATAATGATGTTCTGAAAATAAAGAGAAAAAATTAATATACAACTAATGAAATTAAAGAAAAAATTTCTAATTTCTTTTAAAAATCATAAAAGCTTCAAAATAAAAAAAAAATTAATTTATTTTTTTCTTCAATTTTCTATATAAACTCAAAATTATCATGAAATAAGATATAATATCGGTGTTCTAAGTAATAATTTAAAAAATAAAAAAAATAACCAAGAATAAATATGAAATCATCAATCATGAAGAAATCACCGAAAAAAGGCAAAACAATGATGAAAATTTGTTGACAAAAAAAAGTTGGAAAGAAACAACCTTAGAACAAAAACAAGAAAGTGATATGGTAGGTAACGTACCTTTTTTGTCTGAAAATTGAGGCAAGTTACACAAAAAGGTGGTGATGACTCATTGGAAATTAGCGGCAGCAACAAGAGTACCAAGACCAGTAGATCAAACGGAAGGGTCAATTCTCCGATAAAGGTTCCGGTCACGCTTCACACAATGAAATCGGAAAATATGTACACCTCCACACATATTCGCAGTTTCTTAGAAGAAAAAAAATAAATATAGAAAATGATGTGAGAGAATATGATAGAAGGAGTGTATCTAGATTTATATATAGAGGCTCCACTTGCTTGCTTATCACTTACACTAACACTTTCTTGGGCCCACTCAAATTGTTAATCATACAAACAGGGTTCGTTTTTACTACAGACGTGGAGAGTGAGGGTTTGCTTACGTGGCAACTTTTTGTTGGTTTAGGAAAGACGGTTTTGAGAGTGGTTTTGGTTAGTATGGTTGTAATATAATGGAGAAAATTTATCTCTATTTTCTCAATTCATTTCTCATTTATCTCTTTACTTACTATATTCTCTAAAATAAAATATAAAAAATAATAATTTTAATATTAAATTAAATTTTTACTTAAATCTATAAAATGTGTCACACTACCTATTTTTTATTGTATTTATTTTTAAAAATTAATATATAATAATATTTAAATTCAATAATATTAGCGTTATTAATTTTATATTTTTTTAAAATTTGATAATAAGAATGAAAAAAAAAATTGAGATAGTCTCACTCAATATTAACGCACGTTATGGTGCCAAAATATAAACTGCATAGAGAGGAGCGAAGTGTGGTTTGGGCACTTGGTTTTTTGGAATAGTGAATGGACTCTGCTTATGTTATCCTTGTATTTCAGCCATAATTAACCCCTTAGCATATTAATTTATATTTGACAAAAGCCTAGAGTTATTACTCCATCCGTCACGTAATTAGTGTTTCATTTTATTTATGCACAGTTTTAAACAAAAATAATGTTTCATTTTATATTTTCTTTTACACTTATTGTATTAATTTTAATGATAAAGTAATTATATTTATAACCTATTAAATAAATTGAGATACTCAATAAATAAAAATATGTTAATAAAGTTGTAAAAGGAAAATATATTATTGGAGAAAAAGTAATGTTTTACTTGTAATATAAATAAGGCTAATATATAATATCTACACTCTTCAACTTAATTTCGTTTTAGTCATTTATTTTTTTTAATTTTAATTCAGTCATTTATTTTAATTTTAAAGTGACAATTCGATCTTTAATGTTTTAAAATGTCAACAATGTTATTTTTTTTTTTTTATAAAAATTCAA
>PGTU02003123.1:0-41827 GCA_002896215.2 Cicer echinospermum
TGAAAATCGTTTAAGTTAAATGAGTATTAAGAATGTGGAATCTCTTAATGTCTTGTTTACTTAATGTTTGTTTTGGAAAATCGTTTAAGTTAAATGAGTATTAAGAATGGGGAATCTCTTAATGTCTTGTTTACTTAATGTTGTCGTGAAAATCGTTTAAGTTAAAAGAGTATTAAGAATGGGGAATCTCTTAACGTCTTGTTTACTTAATGTTTGTTGTGAAAATCGTTTAAGTTAAATGAGTATTGAAAATCGGGAATCTTTTAATATCTGCATTTGCTTAACGATTGTTGTGGATGGAGTTAGTGTACGCTCATGCATTTCATTTTGGTAAATCGTGCTTACCCGTGATAGGTGGCACCTCGGTAAATAGTACTTTGGCCTGTGATAGGCAGTACGTTTACGATTTACGTTTTGGTAAATTGTGTTGACCCGTGATAGGTGCACTTCGGTAAATAGTACTTTGGCCTGTGATAGGCGGTACGTTTACGATTTACGCTTTTTCTTTTAGTAAATCGTGCTGACCCGTGATAGGTGGCACCTCGGTAAACAATATTGACCCGTGATAGGTGGTACGTTTATGATTTACGCTTTTTAGTAAATCGTGCTGACCCGTGATAGGTGGCACCTCAGTAATTGGTACTTTGGCTGGCGATAGGCGGTACAATTATGATTTACGGCCCTTCGAGGAGGGTTTTGGTTTGGAATTCCGAGTCCATGCATTTTGGCATATACGCATCGCATTAGGGTGCTTGGCACACGAGTCGTGTTTGAATCAAGTTATGATTGAGTGTTATGTATTGATTTTGTGTGTAAGTGTGACTGATTGTAAACTATTTCGAAACTCAAGTTGTCGTGGTAATTGTGTTGGAATTGCTATGTGTTATGTATTGATTATCGTGTGTAAGTGTGATGGATTGTAAACTATTTCGAAACCCAATTTGTCGTGGTGATTGTGTGGGAATTGCTAAGTATTAAGATTTGGAGTTGTGTATGAATGTGATTGAATAGATTAGTATTTTTGGAAGGCATAAGCAGACATCGATTTCCCAATCGATTTGGGAAGTTACGGGGCTCAAACTATTATAAAATCGAGTTCCCAATCGATTTGGCCATGCGAGAATCAGCAAACTGACAAAAATCGGATTTGGAATGAATCTGGCAGTTTAAGTCAGGGGCTCAGCTATCCTGTCAATCGAATTCCCAATCGATTGAATTAAGCCCAGATTCAATTTACTAAAACCTTCAGGAAATAATTTGGAGAATCATTGCTTAGTAACTGAAAATTCTTATTTTGAGTTAGATAACAGATTGCTCCATATTGATTTATCAACTGTCTTGTTAGTTATGGTATACTTGAGTGGATTGAGAACTTTATTTTGATTTCATTTTAATTAGGCAAGCATTATTATGAATTTTAGCATATGGGGAAAATCTTTTAAGGTGATGGCTTAGTTGAAAGTTATTTTGTGCTATTTAAAAACTTAAATGTTATGTGTTAACTATTAATTTCGGTGGTGACCTTTTACAACATTGTGGAAATCTTGGGCTTTGCCCCCAGATGAGGAGTCAGACGATGGCCTACGGTTCGTACCTGACGAATGGGAATGTAAGATGAGAATGCTTGACTGGAGCACGTTAGGGATCTCACGGGGCTGTGGAGATCACTCAGGGTGTATACTATAGTTTCTTGTTGTAGAATGATCAGATTAAGATCGACATAGAGGGAAACATATGTCTTTCTTTGGATTACGTATTTTGAACTGGAAAACTGTACTTACTAATTGTCAGGATGACATTTAATTGGAATGGGTCCATGTAGTATTTTTTTGTGTAAATACTTTGGATTCATATTTTGAGTAAACTTTTCGCTGCTTATAAATTATAATGACTAATTATTTTCAAAAGTATTACCTTATTTAATTCTCTTGTAAAAAAAAAATAATCGCGCTTTAATTTCGGTGTTTCGCAAGATTGGTTTAAAAACCCTAAATGCACTTAGAGATAAGCCTAAAAGAGGAACAAAGAACTGACCAAATGTTAATCCAATGACATAAACGAACCTATTGATGCACAGATTCTTAAAAACCTTTAATTGACGTAGAATAAGCAATTGGAGGACGAAAATGACCTAAATTGTTAGATCCAATGACACAAGATTGGTTAAAAACCCTAATTGCACTAGATAAGCTGAGGGAGGACGAAAATAATCTAAATGTTAATCCAATGACACAAACACACCTATTGGATGCACAAGATTGGTTAAAAACCCTAATTGGACAAGAATAAGCCTAGGGAGGACGATAATGACCTAAATATTAATCCAATGAGGACCAAACACACATATTGGATTGCGGCAAGATTGCTAAAAAACCCTAATTGGAGTAGGAATAAGCCTAGGGAAGATGAAAATGACCTAAAGTTAATCCAATGACACATGAACACACCTATTGAATGCAACAAGATGATGGTTAAAAAACCCTAGTTGGACAAGAATAACCCTAGGCAGAACGAAAATGACCTAAATGTTCATCCAATGACACAAATTACCTATTGGCATGCACAAAGATTTGTTAAAAACCCTAATGGGCTAGAATAAATCTAGGGAGGACGAAAATGACCTAAATGTTAATCCAATGACACAAACACACCTATTGGATGCAACAAGTTGGTTAATAATACCTTATATTAGACAAGAATAAGTCTATGGAGGACATAATGACCTAAATGTTAATCCAAATGACAGAAACACTCCTATTGGATGCACAAGATTGGATAAAAACCCTAACTGCCACTAGATAAGCCTAGGAAGGACAAAAATGACCTAAATGTTTACCAATGACATATAATGCACAGACCTATGAATGACCTAAATGTTAATCCAATGCACAAAAGATTGGACCAAATGTTAATAAAAATCTAATTGGACTAGAATAAGCCTAGGAGATGAAAATGACTTTAATTTAATCCAATGACCACACTCCTATTGGTATGCACAGATTAGATTTAACCACTAACTGTACTAGAATAAGCTTACGGAGACCCAAAAATGACCTAAATGTTCATCTAATGATACAAATAACTATTGGATGCACAAGATTGGTTAAAACCCTAATTGGACTAGAATAACCACAGGGAAGGACGAAAATGACCTTAACTATCATCCACATGACACAAACAACAACCTATTAGATCCACATGATGGTTAAGAAACCCTAATCGGACTAGAACAAGCCTAGGGAGGAAACGCAAAATGACCTAATGTTCATCCAATGACACAAACACACCATTGATGCACAAGATCTGTTAAAAAAACCTTAATTGGAACAGAATAGGAGTCTAGGAGGACGAAAATGACCTAAAATGATCATCTTCCGATGACTATAAATGAACTTTATTGGAATGCTACATGATTGGGTTAAAAACCCTAATGGATAAGAACAAACTATGGAAGACGAAAATGACCTAAAATGTTCATCCAATGACACGAATGACATTATTGGATGCTCAAGATTGGTTAAACCTTCTAATTGGACTACAATAAGCTAGGGAGGACGAAAATTACCTAAATGTAATCTCAATGATACAAACACACCTATTGGATGCACAAGATTTTTTAAGCACCCTAATAGACTACAATAAGGCTAGGTAGGGAGGACGAAAATGACCTAAATGTTCAAGTCCAATGGACACAAAACACACTATTGGATGCACAAAGATTGGTTAAAACCCCTAATTGGGACTAGAATAAGCCTAGAAGGACAAAAATGACCTAAATGTTCATCCCAATGACACCAACAACCTATTTGGATGCAAAAGTATTGGTTAAAAAACCCTAATTGACAAGAATAAGCCTAGATTTGGATGAAAAATGACTTAATGTTCAATCCAGTGACCAAAACACACCTATTGATACACAAGATTAGAATAAAAACGCCTTACTGTACAAGAATAAGCCTAGGGAGACGACAATGACCTAAATGTTAATCCAATGTCACAAATGAACTTATTGGATGCAAAGATTTCTTAAAATCCTAATCTGGACGAGAATAAGCACTAGGGAAGATGAAAATGAATCCTAAATGTAAATAATGACACAACACACCTATAACACAAGACACTAGTGAACTACAATAAGGCCTAGGGATGACATAATGACCTAAATGGATAACAATGACACCTAAACCTGCACCATGATCTGAATAATCTTACAAGAGGAAACAATAACCTAAATGATAAACCGATGACACAAACACACTATTGGATGCACATGATTTGTTAAAAACCCTAATTGGATAAGAATAGCCTAAGGAGGACGATCAATGACCTAAATGTTAATCCAATGTCACAAATGTACTTTTGGATGCACAAGATGGTTAAAAACCCTAATTGGACTAGAATAAGCCTAGGGAGTGGACAAAAATGACCTAAATGTTAATCCAATGACACAAACACACCTATTGGATGCACAAGATTTTAAAAAACCCTTATAGGCGTACAATATCTTAAGGAGGACGAAAATGACCTAAATGTTATCCAATGACACAAACACACTATTGGGATGCGCATATGGTTAAAAACCCTAGTTGGACTAGAATAAGCTTAGGGAGAACGAAAATGACCTAACTGTTAATCCAATGTACACAATGAACTTATTGGATGTAAAAGATTTCTTAAAAACTCTAATTGGACAGAGAATTAAGCCTAGGTGAGGATGAAAATGACCTAATGATATCCAATGACAGAAACACACTTATTGGATGCACAAGATTGGTTAAAAACCCTAATTGGACAAGAATAAGCCTAGGGAGGACGAAAATGACCTAAATGTTCATCCAATGACACAAATGAACTTATTGGATGCACAAGATTGGTTAAAAACCCTAATTGGACAAGAATAAGCCTAGGGAGGACGAAAATGACCTAAATGTTCCAATCCAATGACACAAATGAACTTATTGGATGCACAAGATTGGTTAAAAAACCCTAATTGGACAAGAATAAGCCTAGGGAGGACGAAAATGACCTAAATGTTCATCCAATGACACAAATGAACTTATTGGATGCACAAGATTGGTTAAAAACCCTAATTGGACAAGAATAAAGCCTAGGGAGGACGAAAATGACCTAAATGTTCATCCAATGACACAAATGAACCTATTGGATGCACAAGATTGGTTAAAAACCCTAATTGGACAAGAATAAGCCTAGGGAGGACGAAAATGACCTAAATGTTCATCCAATGACACAAAATGAACCTTACTTGGATGCACAAGATTTCTAAAAAAAATCCAAATTGGAGTAGGAATAAGATTACGGAACATGAAATTGACCTAAATGTTAATCCAACGACCACAAAAACAACACTTTATGGTTGCACCAAGATTGTTAAAAACCCTTATTGGACAAGAATAACCTAGGAGGACGGACAATGAACCTAAATGTTTAAATTCCAATGTCACAAATTACTTATTTGATGCACAAAAATTCGGTAAAACACCCTATAATTTGGCTAGGAAGTTAAAAGACCTGGAGGTAGAAAATGACCTAAATGTTAATCCAACATGACACAAACAAACACCTATTGGATGCACTATTATCTGATTAAACTCCTAATTGGTTATCAAAGAATAAGTATGCGGTCGGGACGTTAAAATACCTAAATGTTAAATTCCAGCGGAATTACATAATGATGCCTATTGGATGCACAAGATTTGGTTAAAAAACCTTAAATTGGCTAGAACTTAAGGGCCTCGGTGCATTTTTCCAATGACACAAAACACACCTATTGGATGCACAACATTGGGTTAAAAACCCTAATTGGACTAGAATAAGCTATAGGACGCGAAAATGACCTAAATGTTCATCAATGACACAAAAGCAACCTATTGGATGCACAAGATTTCTTAAAAACCCTAATTGGACAGAGAATAAGTCTACGTGGACGAAAATGACCTAAATGTAATCCAAGTGACACAAACACACACCTATTGGAATGCACAAGATTGGTTAAAAACCTAATTGGACTAGAAAAACCTAGGGAGGAAGAAATGACCTAAATGTTAATCCATGTCACAAGCACTCTTATTGGCATGCATAACGATTGGTTAAAAAACCCTAACTACAAGAATAACCTAGTGAGGACGAAAATGACCTAAATGTTCATCCAATGACACAAACACACCTATTGGATGCCATAGATTTCTTAAAAACCCTAAATTTGAGTAGAATAAACCTATGGAGGACGGAAAATGACCTACATGTTTCAAATTGGAATGACATTGGATGCACAAACAACCTATTGGATGCACAAGATTGGTTACAAAACCCTAATTGGATCCTAGAATAAACCTATGAAGGATGAAAATGACCTAAATGTTTAATCCAATGACACAAAACACACCTATTGGATGCACAAGATTGGTTAAAAACCTAATTGGACAAAGAATAAGCCTTGGAGGACGAAATGACCTAAATGTTAATCCAATGACAAAAATGAACCTATTGGATGCACAAGATTGGTTAAAAACCCTAATTGGACTAGAATAAACCTAGGGAGGATGAAAATGACCTAAATGTTAATCCAATGACACAAACACAACGTATTGGATGCACAAGATTGGATAAAAACCCTAATGACAAAGAGAAAGCCTAGAGAGGACGAAAATGACCTAAATGTTCATCCAATGACACAAATGAACTTATTGGATGCACAAGATTGGTTAAAAAACCTAATTGGACTAGAATAAGCATAGGGAGATAAATGATGAAAATGTGAACCCTAAACTAAATGTTAATCCAATGACACACAAATGAACATATTGGATGCACAAGATTGGTTAAAAACCCTAATTGGAATAGAATAAACCTAGGAGGATGAAAATGACCTAAATGTTAATCCAATGACACAAATGACACTTATTGGATGCACAAGATTTGGTTAAAAACCCTAATTGGACAAGTAATAAGCCTAGGGAGGACGAAAATGACCTAAATGTTCATCCAATGACAAAAACACACTTATTGGCTGCACAAGATTGCTTTAAAAACCCTAATTGGATAAGAATAAGCCTAGGGAGGACGAAAATGACCTAAATGTTAAATCCAATGACACAAAACACATATTGGATGCACAAGATTGGTTAAAAACCGTAATTGGAGCAAGAATTCACCTAGGAGGACGAAAATGACCTAAATGTTCATCCAATGACACAAACACACTTATTGGATGCACAAGATTGGTTAAAAAACCTAATTGGAGCAAGAATAAGCCTAGGGAGGACGAAAATGACCTAAATGTTAATCCAATGACACAAACACACCTATTGGATGCACAAGTTGGTAAAATACTCTAATTGACTAGATAAGCCTAGGGAGGGCGAAAATGACCTAAATGTTAATCTAATGACAAACAGATGGCACAAGATTGGTTAAAACTCGTATGGAATGCCACGAAGATGACCTTAATAATGACCTAATTGGATGCACTAAAAAAACCCCTAAGCTTAGGGAGGACAAACATGACCTAAATGTTTATCCAATGACACAAATGAACTTATAGGATGCACAAGATTTCTTAAAAACCCTAATTGGATTAAAATAAGCACAGGGAAGAGTAAAATGACCTAAATGTTAATCCAATGACACAAACACACCTATTGGATGGACAAGATTTGTTAAAAAAATCTAATTGGACCAGAATAAACCTATTGAGGATGAAAATTACCTAAATGTTAATCCAATGACACTAGTGAACTTATTGGATGCACAAGATTGCTTTAAAACACTAATTCGACTTAAATAAGCCTACGGTGGACGAAAATGAACTAAATGTTATTCCAATAACAGAAATACACCTATTGGATGCACAAGATTGGTTAAAAACCCTAATTGGACTAAAATATGCCTTGGGAGGACGAAAATGACCTAACTGTCAATCCAAGGACACAAACACACCTATTGGATACACAACATTGGTTAAAAACCCTAATTGGACTAGAATAAGCATAGGGAGGACGATAATGACCTAAATATTAATCCAATGAGACAAACACACATATTGGATGCGCAAGATTGCTTAAAAACCCTAATTGGAGTAGAATAAGCCTAGGGAAGATGAAATTGACCTAAATGTTAATCCAACGACACAAACACACCTATTGGATGCACAAGATTTGTTAAAAACCCTAATTGGACAAGAATAACCCTAGGGAGAACGAAAATGACCTAAACGTTAATCCAATGACACAAATGTACTTATTGGATGCACAAGATTGGTTAAAAACCCTAATTGGGCTAGAATAAACCTTGGGAGAAGGAAAATGACTTAAATGTTAATCCAATGACACAAACACACCTATTGGATGCACAAGATTGGTTATAAACCTTAATTAGACAAGAATAAGTCTATGGAGGACATAAATGACCTAAATGTTAATCCAAGAATAAGTCCAATGACACAAACACACCTACTAGATCCACAAGATTGGTTAAAAACCCTAGTTGAACTACAATAAGCCTAGGGAGGACGCAAATGACCTAAATGTTAATACAATGACACAAATAAACCAATTGGATGAACAAGATCTGTAAAAAAACCCTAATTGGACTAGAATAAGCCTAGGGAGGACGAAAATAACATAAAAGTTCATCCTATGATACAAATGAACTTATTGGATGCACATGATTGGTTAAAAACCCTAATTGGATAAGAATAAGCCTAAGGATGACGAAAATGACCTAAATGTTAATCCAATGACACGAATGAACTTATTGGATGCACAAGATTGGTTAAAAACCCTAATTGGACAAGAATAAGCCTAGGGAGGACAAAAATGACCTAAATGTTAATCCATTGACACAAACACACTTATTGGACGCACAAGATTTGTTAAAAAACCCTTATTGAACTACAATAAGCCTAGGGAGGACGAAAATGACCTAAATGTTGGTTCAATGGCACAAACACACCTATTGGATGCACAAGATTGGTTAAAACCCTAATTGGACTAGAATAAGCCTAGGGAGGACGAAAATGACCTAAATGTTCATCCCATGAGACCAATCAACCTATTGGATGTAAACGATTGGTTAAAAACTCTAATTGGACAAGAATAAGCGTAGATTGGTTGAAAATGACCTAAATGTTCATCCAATGACACAAACACACCTATTATTTGTTCATCCAAGAACATTAAGGAAGCCCTGTTAGATAATGAGTGGATACTTGCTATGCAAGAGGAGTTAAACCAGTTTGAGAGAAACAAGGTGTGGAGTTTAGTACCTAGACCAGAGTGTAAACACATCATAGGAACCAGATGGGTGTTCAGAAACAAGTTGGATGAGAATGGTGTGATAACCAGGAACAAAGCTAGACTAGTAGCCAATGGTTATAGTCAAGAGGAGGGAATAGATTTTGATGAAACCTATGCCCCTGTAGCTACATTAGAAGCCATAAGAATTTTACTGGCTTATGCTTGTATAATGGACTTTAATCTTTATCAAATGGATGTGAAAAGTGCGTTTCTCAATGGTGACCTTCAAGAGGAAGTTTTTGTTAGCCAAACACCTGGTTTTGAAAATCCTGATTTTCCTAATCATGTGTATAAGCTCTCCCTATATGGGTTAAAACAAGCTCCAAGAGCTTGGTATGAGAAGCTCAGCAATTTCCTTATTCAACAAAACTTTTCAAGAGGAAATGTTGACAAGACCCTTTTCACAAAAACTACTCGAAATGATATCTTGCTTGTCCAAGTATATGTTGATGACATAATATTTGGATCTACAAATAATAAATTGTGCAAAGAATTTGAAAATTTGATGAAAGGTAAATTTGAAATGTCAATGATGGGTGAACTATCATATTTCTTGGGATTTCAAATTAACCAAAGCAAGCAAGGCATTTTCATTAGTCAATCTAAATACTGTTCTGATTTGATAAAGAAATTTTATTTTGAAAATCTTAAGTCCATTGATACTCCCATGAGTCAAGGAAATTACTTAGACAGAGATGAGAAAGGTAAACCTATAGATGTTACTAGGTTTCGTGGTATGATAGGATCTTTGCTCTATCTTATAGCAAGCCGACCAGAGATCATGTTCAGTGTTTGCATGTGTGCAAGGTATCAATCAAATCCAAAGGAATCTCACCTCAGTGCAGTCAAGAGAATTTACAGATATCTAGTAGGAACTAAGAGTCTCGGATTGTGGTATCCAAAGGGATCAACCTGTACCTTAGTTGGTTACTCAGATTCAGACTTTGCGGGATGTAAACTCGACAGGAAAAGTACCTCAGGAACTTGTCATTTACTTGGAAACTCTCTTGTGTCATGGTTCAGTAAGAAACAGACCAGCATTGCTTTATCAACTACTGAAGTTGAATACATTGCAGTTGGGAGCTGTTGTGCTTAGATACTTCGGATGAAACAACACTTATTGGGTTTTGGTGTTGACTTGGGAACAGTACCTATCATGTGTGATAACACAAGTGCAATAAGTATTACCAAGAATCCAGTGATGCACTCCAGGACCAAACACATTGAAGTAAGACATCATTTTATAAGGATCACTTTCAAAATGGAATCATTAAGCTCGAATATGTTAACACAGCCGAAAAGCTAGCTGACATCTTCACAAAAGCTTTACCAAGAGAAATTTTCCTGCATATAAGGATGAAACTAGGGATCATTGATCCTAGTGAGGTATGATCTTTGATTCTTTCATACGACACTTCTGGTGTTTTGCAGTTACTTTCCAGTTAAATCGATTTGGGAATCGATTACCAAGGATGAAACTAGGGATCATTGATCCTAGTGAGGTATGATCTTTGATTCTTTCATACGACACTTCTGGTGTTTGCAGTTACTTTCCAGTTAAATCGATTTTGGAATCGATTACCAGCATGGTAAATGGTTTACAAGATCAATTTGGGAATCGATTGCTTTGGCCCCAGAATTCAAAGTTCAGAAATTTTTTTTTTTAACTTGCCCGAGCGTCGATTGGGAAATCGACTAGTTCAACTTTCATCGTTAAAACAATCGATTTGGACATCGATTAAGTAAAACTGGAAATCGACTTAGGAATCGATTTACAATATGACCGTTGAGACTAGCCGTTGTATGTAATAATTACTAAATCGATTGACATTACCAGCAACGGTAACCTAATCGATTTGGGAATCGATTTACACGGTTAAGGGTTTAAATAGGAACAGTTATCAATCGATTTCTGCACTTCAGTTCTCCAGATTTCACTAATTTTCTTTGTCTGCTTCATCTCTCTATTTCTGCAATTGTTATTTTGTTACTGTCTACATTCAATTTACTTCAATCGACGATTATGGCACGAGTTAAACAAACCCAGGCACGCACTCCCTCACCTTCATCATCTTCAACCAGTGAAAACCCCTTCACCACCACCCACTTTAACCCAAAGAGTACCCATTCCTACACATAAGATTCTTGCCAAAGACAAAGGCAAGGCACCTGCTGCTATTCAAGAGAAACCTAAAAAGAGGAAGGAAACCCCAACGGAATAACTCATGGCTGATGCCATGAAGGAAATCTCACAAAAGAGGAAGAAGAAATCAGTTTCTTCACCCCCTCCCAAGAAAGCTCCTGCATCCAAGGAAAAAGATGCAGAACCTTCCATACCATCAGACTTTCTGAAGAGAAAAATCCATGAGGGTCGGACTCTGGATTTTTCCTACTTTGATACAGACGGTTTTACTTTTCAGAACCATCTGAGATTTCATGGTCTTGAAAGCTTTCTATCTTCTAATCTTGATAGTTATCCAAGATTGATAAGGGAATTTTATTCAACGTTCAAGCTGACTGAAGAAGGTTTTAAGGCTCAGGTTAAAGGGAAAAGGATTTCTATGTCCTTTGATGATTTTTTCTACTTTATCAAGATTGCCATTTCTCGGAAAATCTATAGACGGCAGTTCTGAAGTTGATATGGCTGACGAAGGATGGGAAGAATCGGTTGACAGGCATACTGCTGTTAAGGACCTGATGATTGATGGTTTTGTTGAAACCATTTCATTGCCTATCGGTCAAATGAAGGTCCAACATCGAATGCTGATGTACACGCTGACCCGGATGCTTGTACCACGTTCAGGTAACCATGCAGTAGTTCAGAAGTTGGATATACTACTGTTGTGGGGTTTATCCAAGGAGCTCAGGATGAGCTGGGCATGGATTGTGCTAAGGCACATGCTGGAAGCTTCATAGAGCAATCTTGTGCTGCCTTATCCACAGCTGATTACCAAGATTCTGAAACACTTCAAGGTTTCGTTTGTTAATGAAGAATCTGCAAAGACAACTTTAATTTTTGGAGAATCAATTGTAAACCAGATGCAATTGAAAAGGTTACATGGTATTTGGATAAGACCTCAGCCTACTGTTGAACCAGCTCAACCACAACCACAATCTCAGCCTCAACCAGCTACTGAATCAGCCCCTCCTGAGTTTGTTACAAAGTTAATGGAATTCATAGAAGCTCAGATGGCACACAATGCCAAGATGCTAGAGTCACAGTCCAGACTGGAAGCAAATTTAAGGACTCTTCAGGCATCCCTGAATTCGGTTGTTCAGGATGTTGATGTTATTCAAGCAAATTTGGGAATAAAGCTGTCATTTGAAGACATCGCAGACATCGGTAGTCAAGCAACAGAGGAACCTAACCCAACTCCCCTAGATCACCCTGCGACTCACATTGAGGAGACACCTGCTGAGGGTAATACAGCGGTCTCTGCCTCTCGCGTAGATAATTGTGAGGACCAGCCTAGTTTAGGAGATTAGGAATTTAGGATCTGTGTTGTTTTGCTATGACTTGATGTATTCATTTCATCTATATCTATAATGCATTAGAACGTTATTCCATCTCTCTCTGAATTCATTTGTCATAAATCTTTAATATGCTCATTTATTGCTCTGATACACAATGTTTTATGATTTCAATCCCCGGTGCTTATGTTCATTAACATAGGGGGAGGAAATTTTTTTTCTGCCTTTTTGCCTTAACTGACAAAGGGGGAGAAAAATTATAACTTGCTTATGACTGCTGCTGCATAATTTTGATATACTCTGCTCTGATAAGAATGAATTATTAAAATGCTCTGATTTTTTGATAAATAGCATGTGTACTGTTATGCTAGGATGCTCTGATACTCTGATGTTATAATCTAATAATGGTACTTATGATGCTATGAAATGTTGTTAATATTATGACTTGAAATGCTCAACTCAAGTTAAAATTGTATGATTGTCACTTATGCAAAAAGGGGAGATTGTTGGACTTTAGTCCTTTGAATCCTAATTTTGACATAATTAACAAACATACAATGTTCATACTTCATATGATAAATCTAACATTTTTAATTGAGCAAGATTTCAGGAACAACAACTCAACCCTACACACTTGAGACAAATTTCTTGGAACTCAAGAAATCAACAAAAGTTGAATATTCACTAAGTAAATCGATTGGGAAATCGATTTCATAAAAAGGGTTGTAAGGAATCTAACTGTTTGTGGTTGTATAATCGATTAGGCAATCGACTGGCACAATTAGAAATGAAAATTGCGCAAGTCGGTGGCAACCTGTTTTACAGGCTAATCGATTGGCAAATCGATTGTACACATCACAAAGTAAAAATTGATTGAAACAAATCGATTGGGAAATCGATTGGGCAAGTCATAGTGACAATCCATTTTCTAGGGTAATCGATTGGCAAATCGATTGCTTAGATAATATTTGAAAAATAACTTGACCTGTGACAAACACAATCGATTGGAAAATCTATTGTGAGAATTTCAATCATGTTAAGTTTGGTTTTAATCGATTGGGAAATCGATTGAACTAAACTTCTGGTAAGAACTTTTCAGGCAAATACTACCAAATCGATTGGCACTTCGATTAACATGAAAATAGCTAAGTCAATGTTTTGAACACAATCGATTGGCAAATCGATTGAAGGAAATGTTTTTTGTAATCACAGTGAACTCAGCTTGTGGCCAAATCGATGATGTGTATTTGTAAATCGATTATGAGACTTAGTAAATCGATTAAGTAATCGATTGGTGTGATTTTTATTGAAACAAAACACCTGACATCGATTGTGCAATCGATTCATATAAGTCTGAACATAATTTACTGAAAAGAGTTTTTAAAAGAATCGATTGGCAAATCGATTGGTTTGTGTAGTTTCAAGATTCAAGAAAAACAAGACTCGCGATAATCGATTGGCAAATCGATTAGGCCTGTTTTATCACTTTAATGAATCGATTGGTAAATCGATTTATTAGTTGTTTTTCAGAAACGATATAAACTGTTTTCAATCATTCTCTCATTAACACATTATACACACATGAAAAACTTTTTTGAATACACTTCAGAACAATGAAGAACTCTTAAGAACATATTGTTAACATTCTGATATTGCTTTTTTAGATCAAAGCCAAAAAGATTATCCATAATCATTGTGAGAGCTGAAAAAGTATTCTTGAGAGAAAAGACAATGTTCTCATAAACAATCATTGAATAACCAGATTCGTGTGAGATACATTGATCAAGATTGAAGACACTTTTTGTACTTCCTTTACTTTGTTTGTAATAAATTATTTGTAAAGAAACGACTGCGAAAAATCCAGCTAGAAACTGGTGGCGATCTTCTTGGGTGAGAGGCCTCATCAAGAAGGAGCTTGACTTGATCTTGTGTGAGTCTGCTGAGTGACTGCAAGGATCAAGGCGTTAAGCAATAGGAAAGAGATTGTGTTAGATAGATAGGTTTCGAGGAAATTGGACAATCTGTAAACAAGTCACAATTCTTTCTATTGGAGAAAAAGCTGAAATCCAGTTGGATTGTCAGGACTGGATGTAGGTTGTCGTTGACAACTGAACCAGGATAAACCTTGGTGCATTCTATCCCTTATCCTTTTACTTTTAATTGTTAATCTTGTATGCCGCATTATAATTCCGCTGTGTGTATGAATCTGAATAAATCTTGCATCGTATGATTGTATGTTCGATCTTAATTGTATGCTAGACGTATTCGATTTTCTATATTGCTTTAATTTGTTAAAGACTGATATATTCTGATTATTTCGAGGTTATAATAATCAACAATTGGATGCACAAGATTTGTTAAAAACCCTAATTGGACAATAATAAGCCTAGCGAGGACGTAAATGACCTTAATGTTAATCCAATGACACAAACACACCTATTGGATGCACAAGATTTGGGAAAAACCCTAATTGGACTTGAATAAGCCTAGGGAGGACGAAAATGACCTAAATGTTTGTCCAATGACACAAACACACCTATTAGATGCACAAGATTGGTTAAAAAGCCTATTAGGACTAGAATAAGCCCAGGGAGGACGAAAATGACCTAAATGTTCATCCAATGATATAAATGAACTTATTGGATGCACGTGATTGGTTAGAAACCCCAACTGGACAAGAATAAGCCTAGGGATTACGAATATGACGTAAATGTTAATTCAATGACACAAATGAACTTATTGGATGCACAAGATTGTTTAAAAACCCTAATTGGACATGAATAAACGTAGGGAGGACGAAAATGACCTAAATGTTCATCCAATGACACAAACACACCTATTGGATGCACAAGATTGTTTAAAAACCATAATTGGACAAGAATAAGACTAGGGAGGATGAAAATGACCTAAATGTTCATCCAATGATACAAATGAACTTATTGGATGCACAAGATTGGTTAAAAATCCTAATTGGACAAGAATAAGCATAGGGAGGACGAAAAATGACCTAAATGTTAATTCAATGACACAAACACACCTATTGAATGCACAAGATTTGTTAAAAACCCTAATTGGACTAGAATAAGCCTTGGGAGGACGAAAAATGACCTAAATGTTCATTCAGTGAGACAAACACACCTATTGGATGCACAAGATTTGTTAAAAACCCTAATTGGACTAGAATAAGCCTAGAGAGGACGAAAATGACCTAAATGTTCATCCAATGAGACAAACACACACCTATTGGATGCACAAGATTGGTTAAAAAACCTATTAGGACTAGAATAACCCCAGGGAGGACGAAAATGACCTGAATGTTCATCCAATGATACAAATGAACTTATTGGATGCACGTGATTGGTTAGCAACCCTAACTGGACAAGAATAATGCCTTGATCATGTTTTTTATTTAATTCTCAAACATACAGTACATATGAAATATTTGATTGATCTAATGATTTGAATTGAGAAACATTTTTTAGGCAAACAAGAAGACACCATACACTTGGTACAAAAGCTTGCAACTCAAGGAATCAACCAAAGTTGGAGGATATGCTTGTGAAAGATGCAAATATGTGTAGTGTAATTAGGTGCCATAGTAGTTATTTTAGTAGACTAATCACTTTGGTCTCATACTTATGTCTTTGCCAATGAATATAAATCAATCAAGTAATAAGTCAATTGATGAATCAAATTGATAAATCGATTGCCTAACTCAGAACAAGAGTTTTCACTACATGAATCGATTGGGAAATCGATTAGTTAAAGGTTTTTAGTGAAACCTGAGTTCTGGGCTTAATCCAATCAATTGGACAATCGATTGGGACATCAATTGAGTAATCGATTTTGCGAATCACAGAACCAACCATTTATTGCATCAATCGATTGTGAGAAAGTTTTTTAAATCATGAATAAGTTCTGTGATCCAACAAATCGATTGGGACATCAATTTAATTACATTTCTTAAACTTCAAGTTTATGGCAATCGATTAGGCAATCGACTGCAGTTAATCATTTATCAGAACCACTTTGAATAAATCGATTGGCACATTGATTTTGAACAAATAGTTGAGGTTCTGTAACAAGCACAATCGATTGGCAAGTCGATTGACGTAAAAGTCTGAGTCATTGTGATCAGCACAATCGATTGACGTAAAAGTCTGAGTCACTATGTTCAGCACAATCGATTGACGAATCGATTGAAGCTAATGTTTAAGTTACAGAAGGGATTCAACTCATTGCCAAATCGATTATGACTGTGATTATGAAGTCGACTGAGAAATCGATTGTTTTTGATCTCGTTGTTTGAACAAAACACCTATAATCGATTACTCAATCGATTATGATAAAATCATAGTATCAGTTCTGATTGATGTATTAAAAGAATCGATTGGCAAATCGATTCATGCTTATATGTTCAAGATTCAGAGAAACAAGACATGCGAAAGTCGATTGGGCAATCCATTTAGCTAGCTTTTAAAACATTATATAAATCGATTGAGCAATCGATTATCCTGGTGTTTTTTCTGAATATATATAAGCAGATTCAATCACTTTTGAAAATAAACCTTTTTATAACTTTTGGAAAAGTTTTTTTATAACTTTTGAATAACTTTGATAAACACCTTTGAGAGAAAAGTTTTACAACACACAAAATATTCACTGGCTAAATACTTTTTGTGTGAGATACTATTGTGATTGAGTCAAAGTCTTGATATTCTTTAATTCTTTGAGAAAGAAATTTTTTTGTAATTGAAGGTTTAGAAATCCAGTAAGGAAACTGGTAGCTATCTTTGTTGGTGTGAGATCAACAAGAAGAAGTTTCACATTGATCTTGTGTGAGTTTGGCGATTAAACTCCAAGGATCAGGTGGTATAGAAATAGAAGTGAGCGAGTTAGATAGATAGGCTTTGTGGGAGCTGGACAATCTGTAAAACATTCTCAAATCATTCTATTGGAAAAGGCTGAAATCTTGTTGGATTTCAGGACTGGATGTAGGCTATCAAACTGATAGCTGAACCAGTATAAATCTTGGTGCACTTGTTTCTTATCCCTACTCTTTATTTTGATATTTCATAAATGCGTATTCTTGAATGTTTGAATTAATAAATTTCTATATTGATTACCATTATGAATTAAGCATTGTTTCTATTCTCATATATTGACAATAATTGCAACTGTGTGAATCTTGCTCCTGAATGTATTCCGCTACCGATCTTTGATAATTTGTTTAACAACACTCATATTTTTGAACTAATAGAGGTCATTATTCCTAACAACATTTAGGTCATTTTCTTCCTCCCTAGGCCTATTCTAGTCCAATTAAGGTTTTTAACAAATCTTGTGCATCCAATAGCTGTTTTGTGTCTCCCCCTGAGTTTTGGATGTATGATACATTTCAAAAAACATAAGCACAACATGTTATCATAGTACAAATACGGCACATTATTACATCAGAGCTAATATCATATCAGGAATATCATATCAGAGCATTATGATATCAAAGCATATCAGATCATATATCAGAGCATTACATGATAAAAAATATAAGTTCAAATTTGATACCAATCATGTAACATCACAAGTTAAACCAATCTCCCCCTTTATTCATTTAATACAAAATGAAATTACTAAGAAGAGTTGATTAAACAAAAAAATGTAGCATAAGATATATACACACAAAAAAATTACAAAAAACAGCATATCAAAACAATACTAGAACATGACAAATCAACAAAGAAACCAAAACCTAGGCAACTAATCTAGGGCTGTTCCCCATTATTATCAGCGGGACAATGAGAGACTGCTGTATTAACCTCAGCAAGTGTCTCCTCCCCATGATGTTTAGAGCTATCTAGGTTGGGTGGCTTTGAATCTTGTGTTGCTTGTCGGCCTATGTCTGCAATATCTTCAAATGACATCTTAAGGCCTAGATGTTCTTGTATTGCATCTACATCCTGAGCGACGGAAGTAAGCGATTCTTGGAGAGTCTTGAGAGATGCCTTTACTCTTGTGTTATGAGCAGCTTGAATCTCCATAAATTCTAGCAGCTTCGTCAAGACCTCAGAATGTGCTTCGACTGGCTCAACTTGCTCTGCAGTTGGCTGCACTTGTTCAGTAGACGACTGAGCTCTAGTCCATATCCGTTGATGCGCTTCAGTTGCATTTGGTTAACTATGGATTCACCAAATGTGAGGGTGGTTTTGATAGATTCTTCATTGGCCACAGACACCTTGAAATGCCTCAGAATCTTCGTAACCAGCTAAGGATAGGGGAGCAGGTGCTTGCCTTGTGCTGATTCGATCATATTCAGCAGCACGATCCAAGCCCAGCTCATCCTGAGCTCCTTGTACAGTCCCCATAGCAGGATGATATCCAGCCGCTGTACAACTGCGTGATTGCCTGTGCGAGGTACTAACATTCGAGTTAGCACGTACATGAGCATACGGTGATGAACCTTCATCTGACCTGTTGGAAGGGATATCTTTTCAACGAAACATTCGATCATCAGTTCCTGTATGGCCGCATGCCTGTCCACTGATGATTCCCATGCTTCATCATCAGAGGCACCTTATGTGTTTCCATCAATGGTTTGACCATAGTATGGTAAACCAGTCAGTTTAGAGAATCCGTCAAACGTCATTGAAATTCTCTTGCCCTTTACTTCAGCAACAAATACAGTTTTTGTTAGCTTGAAAGTGGGGTAAAAAGCTCTAATTAACTTTGGGTAAATTTCCACAGAGCAAGAAAGGAAATCCACCAAACCGTGAAATCTCAAATGGTTTTGGAAGGTATAACCATTTGAATCAAAATATGTGAAATCCAAAGTCCTCGCCTCTTGGATTTTTCTTTTCAAGAAGGAAGAAGGCAGAGAAGTGTCTTCAACTGGTTTATCTTTAGAAGGCAGAACCTTCTTTGGTTGAGGGGAAGTCTTCTTCTTCTTCTGGGTAGCTCCCTTCATAGCATCACCCATAAGTTTTTCAGTTGGAGGAGCTTTCCTCTTTTTAGTTGGTTCTTGAGAAGTAGCAACAACCTTTCCCTTGTCCTTAGCCAATACCTTGTGAGTTGGTATTGAAACTCTTTTGGCTGGAGGTGAAGGAGGTGGAGGTGAAGGTGTTCTTCCACTTGATGTAAAAGAAGAATCTAGTGAAATTGATTTAGATGAAGATGATGGACGCCTTGCAGTTTGTTTGACGCGTGCCATTGTAGTTTGTAGATAGAAGATTATGGAGATGATTGATTGAGAAGGATTAGAAGCAGCAGAGATTGAGTATTAGTGAGAAAACTAAGAACAGAAGGTGAAAATGTATTGAGAAATCGATTTAGGGTTTATATAGAATTGTTTCGAATCGATTTCCCAATCAATTTTATTTCACTTGTGGGTTTACCAAATCGATTGCTCAATCGATTAGGTTACCGTTGTTTGAAAAGTATTTGTTACACCCACGTCCAACAGCTATAATTTTTCTCAACGGACATCTTGTAAATTGATTTCCCAATCGATTTCGTAATTGATCCTTCTTTACTGAATCGATGTCCAAATCGATTTCCTCATGAGTTTAGAAAACTTCAAATCTCAGCATCGATTTCCCAATCGATTCACATAAGTGTAGGTCCAAAACAAGGTTGATCCAATCGATTTCTCAATCGATGCTCGGGTTTGAGGTTTGACAACTTCTCAAATTTGTGGAAATCTTAACCAAATAATCGATTCTTTAAACACTTTTCCAAATCTATAATCGATTACTCAATCGATTGAGTTAATCCCATGCTTCAGCAATCTGACTTCTGAGATGTGATAAATCGATTATGAAATCGATTCCAGTGTTTGTGACATAGAGAAATAAACCACTAAGTACCACAAAATCAATTATGCAATCGATTATCGTGTTTCCAATTTGACAATTTGAAACACTGTGCATCATAAATCGATTATACAATCGATTTTGTAATGCATTTTTCCTATCTGGCCACAGGATAATCGATGTTGCAATCGATTTTTTTCACATGGATCAGATTTCATTGAGATCTATAATACCAAGTTTGATTCTTATAAAGAAGAAAATGTCCTTGGGCAAGGCTTTGGTGAAAATGTCAGCCAACCGATCAGTTGTATTGACATATTCAAGCTTGATCTTACCCTGTTGATATTGATCCCTAATGAAGTGATGCCTAATCTCTATATGCTTGGTTCTAGAATGCATGACAGGGTTCTTAGTGATATTAATAGCACTAGTATTATCACACATGATAGGCACAGTACCTAGATCAACACCAAAATCAGAGAGTTGTTGCTGCATCCATAAAATATGTGCACAATAGCTACCAGCAGCTACACACTCAGCTTCAGCAGTTGAGAGTGCAACACTGTTTTGTTTCTTGCTATGCCAAGATACAAGAGAGTTCCCAAATAGTTGGCAAGTACCAGATGTACTCTTTCTATCCAATTTGCATCCAGCAAAATCAGAATCAGAATAACCAACTAGAGTGCAAGTAGATCCCTTAGGATACCACAAACCTAGATTTTTGGTTCCTATAAGATATCTAAAAACCCTTTTGACTGCACTTAGATGGGATTCTTTTGGATTGGATTCGTATCTAGCACACATGCACACACTAAATATAATGTCTGGTCTACTAGCTGTAAGGTATAGTAAGGATCCAATCATGCCTCTAAACACAGTCATATCTACAGTTTTTCCTTTCTCATCTCTATCTAAATGACAAGTTTGACTCATAGGTGTATCAATGGATTTAAACTTATCAAAACCAAACTTCTTTAAAAGATCATTACAGTATTTGGTTTGACTTAGGAAAATGCCATTCTTGCTTTGCTTAATTTGAAATCCCAAGAAGGAAGTTAATTCTCCCATCATGGACATTTCAAATTTTCCTTTCATTGTATTTTCAAATTCTTTGCAAAGCTTATTGTTTGTTGATCCAAATATTATGTCATCAACATAAATTTGGACCAATAGAATGTCTTTTCCTTGTCTTTTGATGAAAAGTGTCTTATCTACATTTCCCCTTGAAAAATTTTCTTGTAAGAGGAAACTGCTTAGCTTTTCATACCAAGCTCTTGGAGCTTGTTTCAGGCCATAGAGGGCTTTTGTCAGTTTAAACACATGATTTGGAAGCTTAGGATCTTCAAAACCAGGTGTTTGACTCACAAAGACTTCCTCTTGGATGTCTCCAATTAAAAAGGCACTTTTAACATCCATTTGATAAAGTTTAAAGTCCATTATACATGCATAAGCAAGCAGGATTCTAATGGCTTCTAGTCTAGCTACAGGGGCATAGGTTTCGTTATAGTTTATTCCCTCTTCTTGGTTGTAACCCTTGGCCACTAACCTAGCTTTATTCCTAGTAATTACAACATTCTCATCCATTTTGTTTCTAAACACCCACCTAGTTCTTATGACATGTTTATCTTCTGGTTTTGGAACTAGTATCCACACTTTGTTTCTCTCAAACTGATTGAGCTCTTCTTGCATGGCAACTATCCAGTCATGATCCATAAGAGCTTCCTTTATGTTTTTGGGTTCTATTTGAGATACAAAGGCTGTGAAGTTACACAATTCTCTGAGGGATTTTCTAGTTGAAACTCCTTTTGAAATCTCTCCAATAATGTTGTTTATGGGATGGTTTTTGATAAACTTCCATTCCTTAGGTAAATCACCTTCCCTTAAAGGTTCTACACAATCAAGGTTGGTTGGAGGTACAGGTTCATTAGGTTTTATTGGTTTAGATTCTACAATATCATCTAAAGAATCATCAACTATAGGAGGAGTGTTGTTAAAGTTTTCAGCAAACATTTCATCAAACTTTACATGAACAGATTCCTCTATAGTTTTGCTTTTCTTATTGTAGATTCTATAGGCCTTACTAGACTGGTTTATCTTTAGAAGGCAGAACCTTCTTTGGTTGAGGGGAAGTCTTCTTCTTCTTCTGGGTAGCTCCCTTCATAGCATCACCCATAAGTTTTTCAGTTGGAGGAGGTTTCCTCTTTTTAGTTGGTTCTTGAGAAGTAGCAAAAGCCTTTCCCTTGTCCTTAGCCGATACCTTGTGAGTTGGTATTGAAACTCTTTTGGTTGTAGGTGAATGAGGTGGGGGTGAAGGTGTTCTTCCACTTGATGTAGAAGAAGAATCTAGTGAAATTGATTTAGATGATGGACGCCTTGCAGTTTGTTTGACGCGTGCCATTGTAGTTTGTAGATAGAAGATTATTGAGATGATTGATTGAGAAGGATTAGAAGCAGCAGAGATTGAGTATTAGTGAGAAAACTAAGAACAGAAGGTGAAAATGTATTGAGAAATCGATTTAGGGTTTATATAGAATTGTTTCGAATCGATTTCCCAATCAATTTTATTTCACTTGTGGGTTTACCAAATCGATTGCTCAATCGATTAGGTTACCGTTGTTTGAAAAGTATTTGTTACACCCACTTCCAACGGCTATAATTTTTCTCAATGGACATCTTGTAAATCGATTTCCCAATCGATTTCGTAATTGATCCTTCTTTACTGAATCGATGTCCAAATCGATTTCCTCATGAGTTTAGAAAACTTCAAATCTCAGCATCGATTTCCCAATCAATTCACATAAGTGTAGGTCCAAAACAAGGTTGATCCAATCGATTTCCCAATCGATGCTCGGGTTTGAGGTTTGACAACTTCTCAAATTTGTGGAAATCTTAACCAAATAATCGATTCTTTAAACACTTTTCCAAATCTATAATCGATTACTCAATCGATTGAGTTAATCCAAGCTTCATCAATCTGACTTCTGAGATGTGATAAATCGATTATGAAATCGATTCCAGTGTTTGTGACATAGAGAAATAAACCACTAAGTACCACAAAATCAATTATGCAATCGATTATCGTGTTTCCAATTTGACAATTTGAAACACTGTGCATCATAAATCGATTATACAATCGATTTTGTAATGCATTTTTCCTATCTGGCCATAGGATAATCGATGTAGCAATCGATTTTTTCACATGGATCAGATTTCATTGAGATCTATAATACCAAGTTTCATTCTTATAAAGAAGAAATTGTCCTTGGGCAAGGCTTTGGTGAAAATGTCAGCCAACTGATCAGTTGTATTGACATAATCAAGCTTGATCTTACCCTGGTGATATTGATCCCTAATGAAGTGATGCCTAATCTCTATATGCTTGGTTCTAGAATGCATGACAGGGTTCTTAGTGATATTAATAGCACTAGTATTATCACACATTATAGGCACAATACCTAGATCAACACCAAAATCAGAGAGGTGTTGCTGCATCCATAAAATATGTGCACAACAACTACCAGCAGCTACATATTCAGCTTCAGCAGTTGAGAGTGCAACACTGTTTTGTTTCTTGCTATGCAAGATACAAGAGAGTTCCCTAATAGTTGGCAAGTACCAGATGTACTCTTTCTGTCCAATTTGCATCCAGCAAAATCAGAATCAGAATAACCAACTAGAGTGCAAGTAGATCCCTTAGGATACCACAAACCTAGATTTTTGGTTCCTATAAGATATCTAAAAAACCCTTTTGACCCGCACTTAGATGGGATTCTTTTGGATTGGCTTGGTATCTAGCACACATGCACACACTAAACATAATGTTTTGTCTACTAGCTGTAAGGTATAGTAAGGATCCAATCATGCCTCTAAACACAGTCACATCTACAGTTTTTCCTTTCTCATCTCTATCTAAATGACAAGTTTGACTCATAGGTGTATCAATGGATTTAAACTTATCAAAACCAAACTTCTTTAAAAGATCATTACAGTATTTGGTTTGACTTAGGAAAATGCCATTCTTGCTTTGCTTAATTTGAAATCCCAAGAAGGAAGTTAATTCTCCCATCATGGACATTTCAAATTTTCCTTTCATTGTATTTTCAAATTCTTTGCAAAGCTTATTGTTTGTTGATCCAAATATTATGTCATCAACATAAATTTGGACCAATAGAATGTCTTTTCCTTGTCTTTTGATGAAAAGTGTCTTATCTACATTTCCCCTTGAAAAATTTTCTTGTAAGAGGAAACTGCTTAGCTTTTCATACCAAGCTCTTGGAGCTTGTTTCAGGCCATAGAGGGCTTTTTGTCAGTTTAAACACATGATTTGGAAGCTTAGGATCTTCAAAACCAGGTGTTTGACTCACAAAGACTTCCTCTTGGATGTCTCCAATTAAAAAGGCACTTTTAACATCCATTTGATAAAGTTTAAAGTCCATTATACATGCATAAGCAAGCAGGATTCTAATGGCTTCTAGTCTAGCTACAGGGGCATAGGTTTCGTTATAGTTTATTCCCTCTTCTTGGTTGTAACCCTTGGCCACTAACCTAGCTTTATTCCTAGTAATTACAACATTCTCATCCATTTTGTTTCTAAACAGCCACTTAGTTCCTATGACATGTTTATCTTCTGGTTTTGGAACTAGTATCCACACTTTGTTTCTCTCAAATTTTCCTTTCATTGTATTTTCAAATTCTTTGCAAAGCTTATTGTTTGTTGATCCAAATATTATGTCATCAACATAAATTTGGACCAATAGAATGTCTTTTCCTTGTCTTTTGATGAAAAGTGTCTTATCTACATTTGCCCTTGAAAATGTTTCTTGTACGAGGAAACTGCTTAGCTTTTCATACCAAGCTCTTGGAGCTTGTTTCAGGCCATAGAGGGCTTTTGTCATTTTAAAACACATGATTTGGAAGCTTAGGATCTTCAAAACCAGGTGTTTGACTCACAAAGACTTCCTCTTGGATTTCTCCATTTAAAAAGGCACTTTTAACATCCATTTGATAAAGTTTAAAGTCCATTATACATGCATAAGCAAGTAGGATTCTAATGGCTTCTAGTCTAGCTACAAGGGCATAGGTTTCATCATAGTCTATTCCCTCTTCTTGGTTGTAACCCTTGGCCACTAACCTAGCTTTATTCCTAGTAATTACAACATTCTCATCCATTTTGTTTCTAAACAGCCACTTAGTTCCTATGACATGTTTATCTTCTGGTTTTGGAACTAGTATCCACACTTTGTTTCTCTCAAACTAATTGAGCTCTTCTTGCATGGCAACTATCCAGTCATGATCCATAAGAGCTTCCTTTATGTTTTTGGGTTCTATTTCAGATATAAAGGATGTGAACTTACAGAATTCTCTGAGGGATTTTCTAGTTGAAACTCCTTTTGAAATCTCTCCAATAATGTTGTCTATGGGATGGTTTTTGATAAACTTCCATTCCTTAGGTAAATCACCTTCCCTAATAGGTTCTACACAATCAAGGTTGGTTGGAGGTACAGGTTCATTAGGTTTATTGGTTCAGATTCTACAATATCATCCATAGAATCATCAACTATAGGAGGAGTGTTGTTCAAGTTTTCAGCAAACATTTCATCAAACTTTACATGAACAGATTCCTCTATAGTTTTGGTTCTCTTATTGTAGATTCTATAGGCCTTACTAGACTGGGATAACCTAGAAAGATACCCTCATCTGCCTTAGGATCAAACTTACCTAGATGTTCTTTGCCATTGTTTAACACAAAGCACTTGCATCCAAAGACCCTAAAGTAAGAGATATTTGGTTTTCTACCTTGTATAACTCATAGGGAGTTTTTCTAAGTATGGCCTTATAAGAACTCTATTCACTACATGTGTGGGCAGTTTTATAGCATCAGCCCAGAAATACTTAGGAAGATTTGAGTCTTTAATCATAGTTCTAGCTAGTTCTCTCTAAACACCTATTCTTCCTTTCTACTACTCCATTTTGTTGTGGAGTTCAAGGGGCTGAGTATATATGGTGAATTCCATTCTGTTCACAATAAGAATTAAAGGAATCATTCTGGAATTCTCCACCATGATCACTCTTGATGGATATAATTTTCTGGTTCTTCTCATTTTGAACTAAATTTGCAAATCTTTTGAAAATAGAGAAGGCCTCACTCTTGTGCGTTAGAAAAAAATGTCCAAGTATACCTAGAGTAATCATCTACTAACACATAACCATACAAGTTTCCTCCAAAACTTCTAACCTGAGATGGACCAAACAAGTCCATATGTAACAACTATAAGACCCTATTGGTTTGAACTAAGTCTATAGGGGGGAATGAAGACTTAACTAGTTTACTCTTCTCACAGGAGTCACACAACCTATCCTTAGAGAACTTTCTATTTGGGAGTCCTAGTACTAACTGCTTACTAACTAGTTTGTTCAAGTGCTCCATATGAATATGAGCCACTCTCTTATGCCATAACCAGTTCTCATCAACATTAGATAATAAGCAACATATATCATTTGTAGGTAAGGAATCAAAATCTATCATGTAAATGTTGTTAACTCTTTTACCTGCCAATTTCATGCCTTTAACTTCCCTATGCTCAAGTGTACAAGACAGAGAAGTAAAGTGTACCTGAAATCCTTTGTCACACAGCTGACTAATACTTAGTAAATTGTGTTCCAAAACTTCGACGAATAAAACGTCTTTAATAACAGCAGTTGATTTGCTTCCTATATCTCCAATGCCTAGGATCTTCCCTTTGTTATTGTCACCATATTTGACAAATCCACCATCTTTTAAGTTCAGAGACAAGAACTTTGACTTGTCTCCATTCATATGCTTGGAACATCCACTGTCTAGATACCATGAATGAGTCCTGGATTTCAAGCATATCTGCATAAAATGATCAAGTTTTGGTTTAGGTACCGAATTCAAATTGGGTCCTGGAGGGTTAGTTTCAAATACTTGTGTCTTAACTTTCCAAATCTGTTTCCATCCTCTGTTGGCCAATTTTTTCAGTTTACAATTAAAACCTTATGACCCTTTTTACAGCAAAAGTGGCATACAACAGCAGAGGATGAATTCTGATTTGGTTTAGTGAAGATATCATGCATATGCTTAGATCTAACAAACTTCTGATTCTTTTTAACATTCCTATTTTGTCTATAGCCAAGTCCAGATTTAACATTTAGATTTCTTTGGTTTCCAAGAAGCATATCTAAATGTTTTTACCACTATTGAACTTATCTAAATCACATTTCAGTGCATAAGTTTCCTTTTTCAGATTTTCATTTGTGTCTTTAAGAGACTCATATTTCAAATTGATCTCATCATACATCATGCATTTTTTCTTCTAAAAGTTTCTTAGTACTAATTAACTGTTTAAATCACATTCACATATTCATCATGCAGTTCATTAAATGCATCATGTAATTCTGTGTTGGCCATTAGACAAAGATTAGCTTCTTCATCTTCTGAAGATGCAGATGACTCTTCATCATTATCGTTCCAGGCAATGTAGGCTTTTCTGGTCTTAGAAGGTGGTTGATTGCCTTTAGCCTTTGAATTTTTGTTTTTGTTTTTGCAGTTGGAAGCACTCAGATTTTATGTGTCCTGTCTTCCCACATTCAAAACAAGTTATCTTGCTGTCATGAGTTTTTGAGCTTGAGGGCTTTCTTGACTTGCTCTCTTTCTTTTTCAGAAATTTTTGAATTTTCTGACAAGTACTCCAAGTTCTGAATCTTCATCAGTCTCACTGTTTGAATCTTCAATGCAGATCTCTTGCTCAGACTTTGTTTGATGTGCATGGACTTTAAGAGACAACCCTTTTCTTTTTCTGCCAGTCTGTTCAGCTTCACTCAGTCTATGCAGTTCCATCTCATGCTCTCTTAATTTTCCAAATAGTGTGGCAATTGACATGCTACCAAGGGTCTTTTGATTCAGCTATGGCAGTGAATTTTGGTTGCCATTCTCTGGTCAAACATCTCATAACCTTGTTGATTTGTTGCTCATTGTCAATCACCTTACCAAGAGCATTTAGATTATTGACTATGTGAGTAAATCTTGTCTGCATATCATTGACAGATTCCTCTTTCTTCATGTTGAACAGCTCATACTCATGCATTAATGTGTTGATTCGGGGTCTTTTTACATCTGTTGTTCCTTCATGCGTTTGTTGCAATGTGTCCCACATCTCTTTGGCAGTTTTGCAGTTAGACATCCTAAAGAATTCGTCAGCGCTTAAAGCAGAGGTAATAATGTTTTTTAGCCTTAGCATTGTATCCAACATTTTCTTGTCATCCTCAGACCAGTCTGATTGGGCTTAGAAATGATGATTCACCTGTGCCAGCTAGGGTTGGTAGAAAAGGACCATCTATAACAACTTCAAGAACGTCAAGGCTGCATGCTTCAAGAAAGATCAACATCCTCTCCTTCCAATACATGTATGTTGCTCCATTGAATGCAGGAGGACTTGTTAATGATGCCCCTTCTCCCAGAAAATCTGCAGAGGACATTTTATCTTTTATGACAGTTAGTCTACAAAAAGAACAGGCTCTTGATGCCAATTGTTAGGAATAATGACCTCTATTAGTTCAAAAATATGAGTGTCGTTAAACAAATTATCAAAGATCGGTTGCGGAATATATTCAAGAGCAAGATTCACACAGTTGCAATTATTATCAATATATGAGAATAGAAAAATGCTTAATTCAGAATGTTAATCAATACAGAAATTTATTAATTCAAACATTCAAGAATACGCATTTATGCAATATCAAAATAAAGAGTAGGGATAAGAAACAAGTGCACCAAGATTTATACTGGTTCAGCTATCAGTTTGATAGCCTACATCCAGTCCTGAAATCCAACAAGATTTCAGCCTTTTCCAATAGAATGATTTGAGAACGTTTTACAGATTGTCCAGCTCCCACAAAGCCTATCTATCTAACTCACTCACTTCTATTTCTATACCACCTGATACTTGGAGTTAATCGCCAAACTCACACAAGAACAATGTGAAACTCTTCTTGATGATCTTCACACCAACAAAGATAGCTACCAGTTCCTTATTGGATTTCTAAACCTTCAATTACAGAAAATTGTCTTTTTCAAAGAATTAAAAAATATCAAGACTTTTGACTCAAATCACAATAGTATCTCACACAAAAAGTATTTAGGCAGTGAATATATTGTGTGTTGTAAAACTTTTCTCTCAAAGGTGTTTATCAAAGTTATTCAAAAGTTATCAAAACTTTTCCAAAAGTTATAAAAAAGGTTTATTTTCAAAAGTGATTGAATCTGCTTATATATATTCAGAAAAACACCAGGATAATCGATTGCTCAATCGATTTTATAATGTTTTAAAGCTAGCTAAAATCGATTGCCCAATCGACTTTCGCATGTCTTGTTTTTCTTGAATCTTGAACATATAAGCATGAATCGATTTGCCAATCGATTCTTTTAATACATCAATCAGAACTGATACTATGATTTTATCAGAATCGATTGAGTAATCGATTATAGGTGTTTTGTTCAACAACCGAGATCAAAACAATCGATTGCTCAGTCGACTTCATAATCACAGTCATAATCGATTTGGCAATGAGCTGAATCCCTTCTGTAACTTAGCTTAAACATTAGCTTCAATCGATTCGTCAATCGATTATGCTGATCACAGTGACTCAAACTTTTACGTCAATCGATTTGCCAATCGATTGTGCTTGTTACAGAACCTCAGCTATTTGTTCAAATCAATGTGCCAATCGATTTATTCAAAGTGGTTCTGATAAATGATTAACTGCAATCGGTTGCCTAATCGATTGCCATAAACTTGAAGTTTTAGAAATGTAATTAAATTGGATGTCCCAATCGATTTGTTGGATCACAGAACTTATTCATGATTAAAAACTTTCTCACAATCGATTGATGCAATAAATGGTTGGTTCTGTGATTTGCAAAATCGATTACTCAATTGATGTCCCAATCGATTGTCCAATTGATTGGATTAAGCCCAGAACTCAGGTTTCACTAAAAAACTTTTAACTAATCGATTGCCAATCGATTCATGTAGTGAAAACTCTTGTTCTGAGTTAGACAATCGATTTATCATTGATTCATCAATTGACTTATTAGTTGGTTGATTTATATTCATTGGCAAAGACTTCAGTATCAGACCAAAGTGATTAGTCTACTAAAATAACTACTATGAAACCTAATTACACTACACATATTTGCATCTTTCTCAAGCATATCCTCCAACTTTGGTTGATTCCTTGAGTTGCAAGCTTTTGTTCCAAGTGTATGGTGTCTGCTTGTTTGCCTGAAAATGTTTCTCAATTCAAATAATTAGATCAATCAAATATTTTCATATGTACTGTATGTTTGGGAATTAAATCAAAAACATGATCAGGGAAGCTCATGACTTACAAATGTTCGTCCGATGACACAAACACACCTATTGGATGCACAAGATTGATTAAAAACCCTAATTGGACAAGAATAAGCCTAGGGAAGAGGAATATGACTTAAATGTTAATCCAATGACACAAACACACCTATTGATGCACAAGATTTGTTGAAAACCCTAATTGGACTAGAAATAAGCCTAGGGAGGACGAAAATGACCTAAATGTCATTCAATGAGACAAACACACCTATTGGATGAACAAGATTGGTCAAAAAACCCTAATTGGACAAAAATAGGCATAGGAAGGACGGAAATGATATAAATGTTCATCCAATGATACAAACACACCTATCGGATGCCCAAGATTGGTTAAAAACCCTAATTGGACTAGAATAGGCCTAGGGAGGATGAAATGACCTAAATGTCAATCCTATGATACAAATGAACATATTAGATGCACAAGATTGGTTAAAAACCCTAATTGGAAAATAATAAGCCTAGCGAGGACGTAAATGACCTTAATGTTAATTCAAATGACACAAACACACCTATTTAGATGCACAAGATTTGGGAAAACCCTAATTGGACTAGAATAAGCCTAGGGAGGACGAAAAATTACCTAAATGTTTGTCGAAAGACACAAACACACCTATTGGATGCACAATATTGGTTAAAAAAGCCTATTAGGACTAGAATAAGCCCAGGGAGGACCAAAATGACATAAATGTTCATCCAATGGTACAAATGAACTTATTGGATGCACGTGATTGGTTAGAAACCCTAATTGGACAAAAATAAGCCTAGGGAAGACGAAAATGACGTAAATGTTAATCCAATGACACAAATGAACTTATTGGATGCACAAGATTGTTTAAAAACCCTAATTGGACAAGAATAAGCCTAGGGAGGACGAAAATGACCTAAATGTTCATCGAATGACACAAACACACCTATTGGATACACAAGATTATGTTAAAAACCCTAATTGGACAAGAATAAGCGTAGGGAGGACGAAAATGACCTAAATGTTCATCCAATGATACAAATTAACTTATTGGATGCACAAGATTGGTTAAAACCTAATTGGACAAGAATAAGCCTAGGGAGGATGAAAATGACCTAAATGTTAATCCCAATGACATAAACACCTATTGGATGCACAAGATTGGTTAAAAACCCTAATTGGACAAGAATAAGCCTAGGGAGGACGAAAATGACCTAAATGTTCATCCAATGAGACTAGGGACTAGAATAAGCCCAGGCAGGACGAAAATTACCTGAATGGTCATCCAATGATACAAATTAACTTATTGGATGCACATTGATTGGTTAAAAACCCTAATTGGACAAGAATAAGCCTAGGGAAGACGAAATGACGTAAATTTTAATCAATGACACAAATGAACTTATTGGATGCACAAAGTATGTTTAAAAACCTAATTGAACAAGAATAAGCCTATGGAGGACGAAAATGACCTAAATGTTCATCCAATGACACAAACAAACACCTAATTGGATGACAAGATATGTTTGACCAAAAAACCCTAATTGGGACAAGATTAAGCCTAGGGAGGACGAGAATGACCTAAATGTTCATCCAATAACATAAACAGACACCTATTAAAAGCACAAGATTTGTTAAAAACCCTTATTGGACTAGAATAAGCCTAGGGAGGACGAAAATGACCTAAATGTTCTTCCAATGACACAAACACACCTATTGGATGCACAAGATTGGTTAAAAAACCCTACTTGCACAAGAATAAAGCCTAGGGAGGACGAGAATAAGCCTATGACCTATAATGTTCATCCAATGACACAAAACACACCATTGGATAGACAAGATCGGTTAAAACCGTTAATTGGACAAGAATAATCCTAGAGAGGACGAAAAAAAGACCAAAATGGTTCATCAATGACACAAAACAACTATTGGATGCACAAGATTGGGTTTGAAATCCCTAATTGGACTAGAATAGGCCAGGGAGGACGAAAATGACCTAAATGTTGTTCATGACACAAACCACCTATTGACACAAGAATGACCCTAATTACTATGAAATTACAAGATGCAACAAGATTGGTTAAAAACACTAATAGGACAAGAAATAAGCCTAGGAGGACGTAAATGACCTAAATGTTCATCCAATGACACAAACACACCATTGGATGCCAAGATTGGTTTAAAACCCTAATTGCACAAGAATAGCCTAGGGAGGACGAAAATGACCTTAAATGTTCGCCCAATGACACAAACACACCTATTGGGATTGCAAAAGATTGTTAAATACCCTAATTGACAAGAATAAGCCTATGGAAGAGGAATATCACTTAAATGTAATCCAATGACACAAAACACAAACCTATTGGATGCAACAAAAGATTTGTTAAAAACCCAAATTGAAACTAGAACTAAGCCTAAAGAGGACAAAATGACTTAAGTGTTCGTCCAATGACACAAACACACCTATTGGATGCAGAAATTGTTTAAAAAACCGTAATTAAAGTAGAATAAGCCTAGAGGAGGACGAAAGTGGCCTAAATGTTCGATCCAATGATACAAATGAACTTAATGGATTGCACAAGATTGGTTAAAAACCCCTAATTGGACTAGAATAAGCTAGGGATGATAAAAATGACCTAAATGCGTTCATCCAATGAAACAAATCAAACTTAATTGGATGTAACAAGATTTGTTTAAAAACATCCTAACTGCGACATAAGAATACGCCTAGAAGATGAAAATGATAAATGACCTAAATGACTTTTATCACAAGATTGGTTGAAACTCACCAACACAACCATCCTATAGGGAGGACGAAAATGGACGCCAATGAACAATGAACTTTATTAGATTAATTCGTTAAAACCCTAATTTGGACAAGATAAGCCTAGAGAGGACGAAAATGATAAATGTCATCCGAAATACACAAATGAACTTATTCGTTATATACAAGATTGGTTAAAAACCTTAATTTGAGAAGAATAAGTAAGGGAGGATCGGAAAATGACCTAAATGTTCATTGCACACACAACACACCTATCGGATGCTACAAGATTTGGTTAAAAACCCTAATTGGACTAGAATAAGCCTAGGAGACCAAAATGACCTAAATGTCATCAATATTCAAATGAACTATTGGATGCACAAGATTCGTAGAAACCTAATTGGACAAGAATAAGCCTAGGGAGGACGAATGTCCTAAATCATGACAAATGAACATTATTGTATAACATTGGTTAAATTAAATTGGACAAGATACAAATGAAACATTACTTGTATGCACAAGATTGATTAAAAAACCCTAATTGGACTAGATAATACTAGGGAGACGGAAATGACCTAAATGTTCATCCATGACACAAAGAACTTATTGGATGCACAAGATTGGTTTAAAACCCTAATTTGACAGAATAAGCCTAGGGAGGACGAAAATGACCTAAATGTTCATCCAATGACACAAATGAACTTATTGCATGCACAAGATTGAGTTAAAAACCCTAATTGGACAAGAATAAGCCTAGGGAGGACGAAAATGACCTAAATGTTAATCCAATGACACAAATGAACACCTATTGGATGCACAAGATTCGTAAAAAACCCTTAATTGAGGACAAGAATAAGCCTAGGGAGGACGAAAATGACCTAAATGTTCATCCAATGAGAACAAATGAACTTATTGGATGCACAAGATTGGTTAAAAACCCTAATTGGACAAGAATAAGCATAGGGAGGACCCAAAATGACCTAAATGTTCATCCAATGACACAAACACACTATATGGATGCACAAGATTGGTTAAAAACCCTAATTGAGATAGAATATGCCTAGGGAGGACGAAAATGATGACCTAATGTTAATCCAATGACACAATGAACTTATTGGAATGCACAAGATTGGTTAAAAACCCTAATTGGACAAGAATAAGCCTAGGGAGGACGAAAATACCTAAATGTTCTCCAATGACACAACATGACTTATTGGATGCACAAGATTGGTTTAAAACCTAATTGGACAAGAATAAGCCTAGGAGGACGAAAATGACCTAAATGTTCATCCAATGACACACAACATGACCTTATTTGGATTGCACAAGATTGGGTTAAAAACCTAATTGGATCAAGATAGCCTAGGGAGGATGAAAATGACCTAAATGTTTCTCCAATGACACAAACCACTTTATTGGATGCACAAGATTGGTTAAGAAACCCTAATTGGACTAGAATAAGCCTAGGGAGGATGCGAAAATGACCTAAATGTAAATCAATGACTTACCACAATGAACTTATTGGATCCACAAGATTGGTTAAAAAACCCTAATTGGACTAAGAATAAGCCTAGGGAGGACGAAAATGACCTAAATGTTAATCCAATGACACAAATTGAAGATATTGGATGCACAAGATTGGTTAAAACCCTAATTGGACAAGAATAAGCCTAGGGAGGACTAAAATGACCTAAATGTTCATCCAATGACACAAATGAACTTATTGGATGCACAAGATTGGTTAAAAACCCTAATTGGAAAAGATAACCTAGGGAGGACGAAAATGACCTAAATGAATTAATCCAATGACAAAAATGATTGACATATTGCAGATGCACTAGATGTGGATCACGAACATAATTTGGACATGAGAATAAGTCTAGGGAGACGAAAATGACCTAAATGTTCATCCAATGACACAAATGAAACTCTATGTGGATGCACAAGATGGTTTAAAACCTAATTGGACAAGAATAAGTCTAGGGAGGACGAAAATGATCTAAATGTTCATCCAATGACACAAATGAACTTATTGGATGCACAAGATTGGTTAAAAACCTAATTGAAACAAGAATAAGCCGAGGGAGGACGAAAATGACCAAATGTTCATCTGATGACACAAATGAACTATATTGGATGCACAAGATTGGTTAAAAACCCTAATTGGACTAGAATAAGCCTGAGGAGGACGAAAATGACCTCAATGTTTCGTCCAATTACACGAAATGAACTTAATTGCATGCACAAGATTGGTCTAAAACTCTAATTGGACAAGAATAAAGTCTAGGGAGGACGAAAATGACCTAAACGTTCATCCAATGACACAAACAGCCTATTGGATGACACAAGATTCGTTAAAAACTCTAATTGGACAAGAATAAGCCTAGGGAGGACGAAACATGACCTAAATGTTCATCCAATCTCACAATGAACTTATTGGATGCACAAGATTGGTTAAAACCTAATTGGACAAGAATAAGCCTAGAGAGGACGAAAATGACACTAAATGTTCATCCAATGACACAACGATGGACTTATGGATGCACAAGATTGGTTTAAAATCCCTAATTGGACAAGAATAAGCCTAGGGAGGAGAAAATGACCTAAATTTCAATCATGACACAAATGAACTTATTGCATGCACAAGATTGGTTAAAACCCTAATTGGACAAGAATAAGCCTAGGGAGGACGAAAATGACCTAAATGTCCAATACACATCCAATGACAACAAATGAACCTATTGACATGCACAAGATTGGTTAAAAAACCCTAATTGGACAAGAATAAACCTAGGGAGGACGAAAATGACCTAAATGTTAATCCAATGACACAAACACACCTATTGGATGCACAAGATTGGTTAAAAACCCTAATTGGACAAGAATAAGCCTAGGGAGGACGAAAATGACCTAAATGTTCATCCAATGACACAAATGAACTTATTGGATGCACAAGATTGGTTAAAACCCTAATTGGACAAGAATAAGTCTAGGGAGGACGAAAATGACCTAAATGTTCATCCAATGACACAAACACTTATTGGATCCACAAGATTGGTTAAAAACCCTAAATTGGACAAGAATAAACCTAGAAATTCTAATTGTTGACGAAAATGACCTAAATGTTCATCCAATGAACAAATGAACACCTATTGGATGCACAAGATTGGTTAAAAACCCTAATTGGACAAGAATAAGCCTAGGGAGGACGAAAATGACCTAAATGTTAATCCAATGACACAAATGAACCTTATTGGATGCACAAGATTGGTTAAAAACCCTAATTGGACAAGAATAAGCCTAGGGAGGACGAAAATGACCTAAATGTTCATCCAATGACACAAATGAACTTATTGATGCACAAGATTGGTTAAAAACCTAATTGGACAAGAATAAACCTAGGGAGGACGAAAATGACCTAAATGTTCATCCAATGACACAAAATGAACTTATTGGATGCACAAGATTGGGTTAAAAACCCTAATTGGACAAGAATAAGCCTAGGGAGGACGAAAATGACCTAAATGTTCATCCAATATGACACAAATGAAACTTATTGGATGCACACTAATTGGACAAGAATAAGCTAGGTTGACGACGAGATGACCTAAATGTTTCCAATGAAAAACCCTAATTGGGACAAGAATAAGCCTAGGGAGGACGAAAATGACCTAAATGTTCATCCAATGACACAAACACAACTATTGGATGCACAAGATTGGTTAAAAACCCTAATTGGACAAGAATAAGCCTAGGGAGGACGAAAATGACCTAAATGTTCATCCAATGACACAAAATGAACTTATTGGATGCACAAGATTGGTTAAAAACCCTAATTGGACAAGAATAAGCCTAGGGAGGACGAAAATGACCTAAATGTTCATCCAATGACACAAATGAACTTATTGGATGCACAAGATGGTTTAAAAACCCTAATTGGACAAGAATAAGCCTAGGGAGGACGAAAATGACCTAAATGTTCATCCAATGACACAAATGAACTTATTGGATGCACAAGATTGGTTAAAAACCCTAATTGGACAAGAATAAGCCTAGGGAGGACGAAAATGACTAAATGTTTCATCCAATGACACAAATGCTATTGGATGCACAAGAATTGGTTAAAAACCCTAATTGGACAAGAATAAGCCTAGGGAGGACGAAAATGACCTAAATGTTCATCCAATGACACAAATGAACTTATTGGATGCACAAGATTGGTTAAAAACCCTAATTGGACAAGAATAAGCCTAGGGAGGACGAAAATGACCTAAAATGTTCATCCAATGACACAAATGAACTTATTGGATGCACAAGATTGGTTAAAAACCCTAATTGGACAAGAATAAGCCTAGGGAGGACGAAAATGACCTAAATGTTCATCCAATGACACAAATGAACTTATTGGATGCACAAGATTGGTTAAAAACCCTAATTGGGACAAGAATAAGCCTAGGGAGGACGAAAATGACCTAAATGTTCATCCAATGACACAAATGAACTTATTGGATGCACAAGATTGGTTAAAAACCCTAATTGGACAAGAATAAGCCTAGGGAGGGACGAAAATGACCTAAATGTTCATCCAATGACACAAATGAACTTATTGGATGCACAAGATTGGTTAAAAACCCTAATTGGACAAGAATAAGCCTAGGGAGGACGAAAATGACCTAAATGTTAATCCAATGACACAAACACAACCTATTGGGATGCACAAGATTGGTTAAAAAACCTAATTGGACAACAAATAAGCCTAGGGAGGACGAAAATGACCTAAATGTTCATCCAATGACACAAATGAACTTATTGGATGCACAAGATTGGTTAAAAACCCTAATTGGACAAGAATAAGCCTAGGGAGGACGAAAATGACCTAAATGTTCATCCAATGACACAAATGAACTTATTGGATGCACAAAGATTGGTTAAAAACCCTAATTGGACAAGAATAAGCCTAGGGAGGACGAAAATGACCTAAATGTTCATCCAATGACACAAATGAACTTATTGGATGCACAAGATTGGGTTAAAACCCTAATTGGACAAGAATAAGCCTAGGGAGACGAAAATGACCTAAATGTTCATCCAATGACACAAACACACCTATTGGATGCACAAGATTGGTTAAAAAACCCTAATTGGACAAGAATGAGCCTAGGGAGGACGAAAATGACCTAAATGTTCATCCAATGACACAAACTGAACTTATTGGATGCACAAGATTGGTTAAAAACCCTAATTGGACAAGAATAAACCTAGGGAGGACGAAAATGACCTAAATGTTCATCCAATGACACAAATGAACCTATTGGATGCACAAGATTGGTTAAAAACCCTAATTGGACAAGAATAAGCCTAGGGAGGACGAAAATGATAAATGTTCATCCAATGACACAAAACACACTTATTGGATGCACAAGATTGGTTAAAAACCCTAATTGGACAAGAATAAGCCTAGGGAGGACGAAAATGACCTAAATGTTCATCCAATGACACAAACACACCTATTGATGCACAAGATTGGTTAAAAACCCTAATTGGACAAGAATAAGCCTAGGGAGGACGAAAAATGACCTAAATGTTCATCCAATGACACAAATGAACTTATTGGATGCACAAGATTGGTTAAAAACCCTAATTGGACAAGAATAAGCCTAGGGAGGACGAAAATGACTAAATGTTCATCCAATGACACAAACACACCTATTGGATGCACAAGATTGGTTAAAAACCCTAATTGGACAAGAATAAGCCTAGGGAGGACGAAAATGACCTAAATGTTCATCCAATGACACAAATGAACTTATTGGATGCACAAGATTGGTTAAAAACCCTAATTGGACAAGAATAAGCCTAGGGAGGACGAAAAATGACCTAAATGTTCATCCAATGACACAAATGACTTATTGGATGCACAATGTTAAAAAACCCTAATTCCTATGACACGAAAATGACTAAATGTTCATCCAATGACACAAACACACCTATTGGATGCACAAGATTGGTTTAAAAACCCTAATTGGACAAGAATAAACCTAGGGAGGACGAAAATGCTAAATGTTCATCCAATGACACAAACACAACTTATTGGATGCACAAGATTTGGTTAAAAACCCTAATTGGAACAAGAATAAGCCTAGGGAGGACGAAAATGACCTAAATGTTCATCAATGACACAAATGAACTTATTGGATGCACAAGATTGGTTAAAAACCCTAATTGGACAAGAATAAGCCTAGGGAGGACGAAAATGACCTAAATGTTCATCCAATGACACAAACACACCTATTGGATGCACAAGATTGGTTAAAAACCCTAATTGGACAAGAATAAGCTTAGGGAGGACGAAAAATGACCTAAATGTTCATCCAATGACACAAATGAACTTATTGGATGCACAAGATTGGTTAAAAACCCTAATTGGACAAGAATAAGCCTAGGGAGGACGAAAATGACCTAAATGTTCATCCAATGACACAAACACACCTATTGGATGCACAAGATTGGTTAAAAACCCTAATTGGACAAGAATAAGCCTAGGGAGGACGAAAATGACCTAAATGTTCATCCAATGACACAAACACACCTATTGGATGCACAAGATTGGTTAAAAAACCTAATTGGACAAGAATAAACCTAGGGAGGACGAAAATTACCTAAATGTTCATCCAATGACACAAATGAACTTATTGGATGCACAAGATTTAGTTAAAAACCCTAATTGGACAAGAATAAGCCTAGGGAGGACGAAAAATGACCTAAATGTTCATCCAATTACACAAATGAACCTATTGGATGCACAAGATTGGGTTAAAACCCTAATTGGACATGAATAAGCATAGGGAGGACGAAAATGACCTAAATGTTCATCAATTACACAAATGAACTTAATTGGATGCACAAGATTGGTTAAAAACCCTAATTGGACAAGAATAAGCCTAGGGAGGACGAAAATGACCTAAATGTTCATCAAATTACACAAATGAACTATTTGGATGCACCAGATTATAAACCCTAATGGACAGCCTAGGAAGATGGTTATACAAACCCACATTGCATTGACAAGAATATACCCTAGGGTGACGAAAATGACCTAAATGTTCATTAACCAATTGACAAACAAACACAACTGTCAAGTAGCCCACTTAACCTAATTGGATGCACAAGACTTAGGTAATCCAACTAACTTTTGAATGTTGAGCCAAGAATAATTAGACGCGTAAGGTACGAAAAGACAATGTTCACGATTACAGAAATGACCTATTGGAGTTGCACAAGATGTTGGAAATCGACTTTGGGGGGAAAATGGAGCCACAGAGCCAATGAGGTAATGTTTCATTAGAATACAAACACACTCTATTGGAGGTAGAAAGATATGGTTAAACAACCCTTATACGACAAGAATAAGCCTAGTCAGGACACAAAATGACCTAAATGGTCAATTAATTACACAAATAACGTATTGGATGACACAAGATTGGTTGAGTAAAACCCTCCAATTTGACAAGGTGTAAGCCTAGGAGGATGACGTAAATGACCTAAATGTTCATCCATTGACGACAAATGAACTTATAACATGCACAAGATTGGTTCTAGAAACCTGTTAATTGGACAAGAACCATAAGTCTATGGACAGGACGAAAATGACTAAATGTTCATTTAGGTGACGCTAGTAAACCTATTGGAACTGAATAACAAGATATGAATGTTATCAATATCTAATGGACTAGCAGAAGCAAGGAACTCGTTACGAAATTGCAACATATTGTTAATCCAAATGACATCAAATGAAATATTGGAATGCACACGAGATGATTCTCTAGAAGAGAGAATGGAGGCGGAAAGAATGATCTTTATAAAATATGCCTTCATCCAATGACATCAAATGAACTTATTCGATGCACAAGATTGGTTAAAAACCCTAATTGGACAAGAATAAGCCTAGGGAAGCACGAAAATCACCTAAATGTTTATCCAATTGATACAAACACACTATTGGATTGCCTTAAGATTGCTAAGTGACCTAAGAGGACGAATAAGCCTTAGGTAGCGACGGAAAATGACCTAAATTTCGTCCA
>PGTU02003127.1:0-18707 GCA_002896215.2 Cicer echinospermum
CCTAAAACTTTAGTCAATGGTTCATTCGCTAATACTACAAATTGAGCTAGCTCAAATTTTTTATATTCAATTAAGTTAACGCCTTGAGAATTTTGGGCTTTACAAATAATATATAAGCGTGCACATGAACAAACATATAATTTACAAGACGTTGATTGTAATACTTCAACTTTCACAGAAATTATTTATTTCTTCATTTTAAATAGGACATTTATCATAAATCATTTTAAAATAAATTAATTAACATGTTTCCAAGTTAGATGAAAACATTCAAAAGCAAACATCTTTATCTCAAATGAAAATTTACTTCACATTAAATACAACAACTAAAATACAACAACCAAAATTGACAAACCGATTATCCCTAAACAAATCATTACACTGTATATAAAGATTGACAAACCATTTGCTTTTAACAAGTCATCTATGTCGAACTTACAATCGAAGCTATGATTGTGTTACATCACTACGCGAAAAACCTATTTTACAGCGCTTTTTTTAAGCTATTTACAACGCTTTTTCAAAAAAATAAGAGCTGTAGCATCCAGCGTTGTAAAAGATACAACAACGCTTTTTAAAATAAAAAAGCGATATAAAATAGGTAGATATATTGCACGCTTATTATACTCGTTTTACAGCGCTTTTTGAAAAAAGCGTTGTAAAAGGTGCATTCAATAGATGCATTATTATGCACCTATTACAACGCTTTTTTGAAAAAGCGTTGTAAAAGGTACATTCGATAGATGCATTATTATGCACCTATACAAGCGCTTTTTCCAAAAACGTTGCTTAAAAGGTGCATTCAATAGAATGCATTAATTATGCCCTATTACAGGTTGTCTTTTAATTTTTTTTTCCAAAATCATTTTCATCCGAATCGGTTCACACAATCATTTCCAATCAGTACAAAACAACATAACTATATAACTTTATAATTTAAATTTATAAACTTACATTATTTACACAATCAGTTCACAACATATTGATATACATATTACATATTGCAAACACAGACTAATATAACATATTCATATAAACACATATTCACAACTTTTCAAATGTGCCCTATGATATACATATAACTATCAGAACTACACAGAACAAAAACTACCATATATTCATATAACTATCTCTGCAGCATGCCATTTCCCAGCAAATTCAAATAATTTTCATTTCAATCACATACTGACACCACCTTTCCTTTATTTCAATTATATCTCTTTCAGAGTATGTTGGACTTGGAATTGTCAAAGTATTGTGCGATATAAAAATGAACATAAATAATTAGAATCAAATATATACAATTGATTATATATGAAAATCAATAATGAAAATACCGTACCATTTTTGGGATTATAGTTTGATTCATATCCAACAATCTCAATCATGAATCGAAAATATATAGTACCACAGTCGATGTTGTTAGTTTTGACGAGGGCACTATAAAATAAAATATATAGGTCGATAATATTGTGCATTGATATGCAGTATAAGTTCAACATGCATTTAGTGAAAACAAAAAACTAATAAATACAAATACCCGAAAAACAGAAGAACAACAGGGTTACGATTGATAAATACGAACAAAAAAGAACAGTGCAAAAATACGAACGGTTCGTAGGAGAGTAGGGTTCGCAGAAACAAATATGGGTTCGCAATGACAAAGAAAATGAAGAGGAAACAAGCGTATGAAGTTTACGTAATGAGGGTTAGTAACAAGGCAATATTGTTGATAGGGTTCACAATGAGAAGGAGAATGAAGAGGAGGAGGAAACAAGCCTATGAAGTTTACGTAATGAAGAGGAAACTGAAGCGGTTTAGGGTTTAGGGAATATATTTGAATGAGAGTTTGGTAGGGATAGTAACAAAGATGGAGATGTTTCGCAATGGAGATGGTTTGGCAATATGGTTCTATGGACAGTAGGGTTCCGTAATGAGAAGGACAATGAAGAGGAAACTGAAGCGATTTACTATTATATATAAAACCCTATTACAACGCTCACATTGAAAGAGTGTTGGTAAAAGACCTCCTTAGCTTAGTTTTTAAAAGCCTATTACATGATCAGATCATATTGGGATGATCAGTTAAAGTTCAAGAAAAATTCTCAGTACTCAAACAAAGCTTTTTCAAGTTCAATATAAGCAGCAAATCAGTTATGGCAGGTCAAACACTTAAATTGCATGAACTTAGTGTAGAACACTAAGATCAACTAAATATAAGCGAGAAATTCAAATACAATTCAAGCTAAATATTAAAATGTTCAATTCTGACAGATCAAACAATAAATTACATGAACTCAGTTCAAATTATATGGTTATATAAAACAATTAAACACATTAAGATGCCTTCTTCTTTTCCTTGTGGGATTCACATTTTGTTTGTCCATTAATGATACGAAACGATGGATTAATCCAAATTCCCTCATCATGATCATCTCTAAGATATAAACCATCATCAATTGAATCAATTTCATGTGGTTGTGAGGGTTCGTAGGTTAGTACAACGTATTAAATTTGTTTTTATTTATTTTAAGGTGAATGATTTTATTTAAAGTGCAAGCCTTTTACAGCGCTTGTATAAAAGCGCTCTAATAGATCATTTAATTATATGAAAGCGCATGTATTTACAGCCGCTTTCACAAAAGCGCTTTAAAGCCATGTAACATAAGGTGAGAGCGCTACATTTTACATCGCTCAAAAAGCGTTGTACAAGCTATGGGAGAACGCTTCAATTTTACAGCGCTTTACAAAATGCGTTGTAAAACGGTTGTAAGCATTATGTGCAAGCGCTATGTGACCCTATTTGACCCTACAACAACGCTTGTTAAAAAAGCAATGTTGTATCATCCGTTATTTTTAAAAAAATTCTACAACAATGCTTGTATTTAATAAGCGCTGTAAAAGACGCGCTATAAAATGTCATTTTTTGCGTAGTGCACATTCACTTTCATGTTGAACTCTCCATAACTAGTTCCTAAAGTCTGAGGCGTTTTAGCCCAAATACCCCAATTATGGTTAATAACACAACAAATATCTAACTTGCATATTCATCATAGTAATAGAATATGGCTCATGTTTCAAAACACTTTAATGCAATGTTTATATGTCAATGCAGATAATTTAGAAATATCTCACCCTTCACAAATGGTATGGATCTGTTGTCTATTGATCCATCCTCTTGATCAAATATGAAGTTCCTTCAGACAATAAACACTCATTAATCCTCGCAAGGATATAGTAGTCCCTCTAGGCAAGTTTCAGCTCTATAGAATACCAGATACAACTATAAATGCATAGACATAACTTAACTCTTACACATATAAATAATCATTATGTTAATGCATTATTCAAAGACTCTTCTTTTAAAACTCATTCATCCATAGATAATATTTTCACAAACTTTACATAGCACATTCTAACGTTTATCGTAAAAATTCATAACTCAAACCACAAAATACATGTTATCTCATATGTAGCATTCAAGTACAACGTCTACGCATCCCGTACATCATTTACTTAACTAATTTTATAATTTTACTAAGCTTATAACTGGAAGATGGTGTCAAACTACAATTTATAACATACATAAACACATGCAAAAGTTTACTACTTAATCACATGCAAAAACTTACTATTCGATTCAGCCTAATTTCCTATTTCGATCTCTAAAGCTTTTCCCGATTTCGTCAGTTTTTCGATTCTGGTTTTGGTTTAACTTATTGAACTTTTACTGATTTGTTTCTGATTTCTTCATCATTTTCTAGATTTTTGGTTATGTGTTTTGTTTTCTCTTTTCCAAATTGCAAATCTGGATTTCTAGTTCAGTGTTTGTGTGTTTTGTTTTCTGAAAATTTGCATTTCAATCTGCAGATTTGAATCTCTTTTTTACATTTTCTTTGGTTTCTGTTTTGATTTATAGTTACATCATATTATTTTGCTTGCTTTCACTGATTTTTGATCGCATCATTGGTTCTTCGCCTTCTTGGAGAGATTCATTCTACAATGCTGTGCGACTTCCTTTTGAGTATTTGTCGTTCATTTCATAAATTTTCCATTACTTCAATTACGATCGTAAATCTATTTGCATTTGTATTTCAGGTTGTTCAACATTTTATAGGTTTTTAATTTTGTTTCTTCAATTGCATCTATCACCAATTATGTATGTTCATCTTTTAGGGATTCTTAATTTCTTATAATTTCTCTCAGAAAAACAAAGCACTCTTTAGACGTCAATCGAAGTCATGAGTCTCGTTCAGGCCGCACAAATCGTCGTTGTAAAGATGTACATAACTACACATGTTCGTGATTATGAGTCATTAGCTAAAAACGCTAATGGTTCTCAGTACAAATCATGATTTGTCATTAAATTGGATTGTTTAGTTAGCATTAGCCAGAGATATGCCCATTTTATTGTGCTTTTATTAATTTTGCTAATATTTTGTGTGCTCTTCGGGTAGTTAAGAGTTACTTGGCAGTTGGTAAAGATATTGCATTATCTAGAAGTATGGTGGTGCTCCACAAGTTCATTCTATGGATGATTATTTTATGACTATAAGGTTGTTGAATATACACACTTGCTTTTATTTTTGACAAAGCATTCTTATCTTGCTCCAAACTCATGTTAATTATCAATGGAACTTGTATGCAAGGTATTTATTGGAACTTGTTCAGCTATTTTGTTACTCTGCCATGCATTGAGATTTGAGGATCCTTAACATGGCAACCGTGGTTGATGTATTTTACAACACTACAAAAAATTGCTAAATAATGGGGGGTTTTTAGCGGAGGTTTTTCAAAATTCCCACAAATTGAGTTAAAAAACGATATATCACTTACGTATTTTAGAAAATTTTGTTTAATTGTAGAGGTTCTAAACCCCAGCAAATAAGCATAAAAATGTGTTCTGTTCTTGCTCCCTTTATTGTAAGAAATTGTAGAGATTACAGTCTCTTGCATTTTGAATTTAGTTCCACAATGTTAGTCACCATTACAACGTCACCAGAGGACATTCATCAATCACTATTGAGATTTTGATTGTATTGTTTATGTAGACAATCTTGTTAGAGGTTGATGACTGACTGGATATATATATATATATATATATATATATATATATATATATATATATATATATTGACCTATACCTACAGCTTTTTAACTTTAGTGACAAACTTTGTATGTCACTAGAAGTCAATTTTCTTGTAATAAATTCTTAATCGACATGGGACTAACCACTCTCTGATGCATACCAACAATCTCATCCTAAAATGTGAGTACCCATATCACAAACTTTGAATTTTAAGGGCTATCTATATCTTTTTCAACTATTGTCACGTGCATAATACTAACAAAAGAGTAAATAATTATTTTATTCAAAAGTGTGTAATGTTATGTCACTATAATGCTTGAATTTATTAAAATTAGATTGTGACCTGTGCATTGCGCGAATTAAAGTGAATTTTTTATTTTGTAATGTTGTAATATGATAAAATAGTGGTTTATTTTTGTAATATGCGTGAATTTTTTATTTATAGTCGAAATAGTAATTCTTTTACCAATATGCTGAATAGTATTGAATTTAAATTAAACTAAATAAAATCAAAACATAACTTAAAAGCCATTATAATTTTGTACTTAAGTTAAAAATACGATATATAGGCGATAGGCGAAGGAAAAATGTAAATATGAAAAAGTAAGATTATAGCAATAACATTTTGCGATGAATAATCACTTACAGTATTTGTAGACTTTACTTTATTAGCAATTGTTCATCCTTAATTTTTTTTTTATGTTGTTTTTATATTTACTACTTTTGAGGGATTGATTTTATATTTATTAGCAAGGTGTAACAAGTCTATTTAGATTGAGTTTGGAAGAAAAAAATATGAATCGATAAAAAAAAATAATTGATTTAATTTAATTTGACTATAACATTTTTTTTACAAAATTTAAATAAAAAATCAATAAAATCGGTTTGGTTCAATATTATTATCATTTTTAAAAATTTAGTAACCTTATGTTCTTTTACAGGAAGAAATTTATGTTAAAAAATTATAATAAGTTTTTTTTCAAACACTATAGATTTTTATTTTATTAAAACAAATATAATAGTTGTAACAAAAATAATATAGATGAATATAACATATTTTAAAGATAATACTATTAATATAGTGTGAAATAAAATAAATAATTAAATGTAATAATTTTGATTAGAATGTCTGATGATCAATTTGATAATATGAAATTGATATCTAAATTAATAGAAGTCAAATTTGATCTTATTTGACCCGGACATTAAAAAACTGAACCAAAATATTTATTTTGAACTAGATCTTCATGTTAATTGGGTAATTGAATTTATCTATTTTTTTCATTAATTTTTTAATTCAACATTTGAAATTATTTCATACATGGAATAATACACAGAAAATATCGATCAAAATTTTGAATAAAATATTAATTAGAAAAATCCCTTGACTCTTGGCTATCTCACACTCCCTTTACTGTAATAGTTTATGCTTTTATTTCATTCAATTGTCGTATTTATTTTTATTACTCATGTAATTATTGTCTACATAATTGGAGGATCAAATTGATCATTCTGGTGTATATCTAAAGACAGTATGTGAATGAAATACAAAACATATTCTTGACAATTCTTACTTGGTATCAGAGTGCTTAAACTTGAAGGCTCTTGATCCATCAATCCAATTCAACCACGTCACCCGTTGCAGATACAAAACATAAAAGTGACCTCCGATCAACTGTTTTTCTCAAGTTGGACTGAGACAACTATCCCTTGTGGAAGTCACTGGTTCTACTAGTCATCAAAGGTTGCAGGCTCGTTTGCTACATGCTGGGAACCAAATAGTGTCCTGAACAATTCATCACCATTGTAGAAAAAATCAAGCAAACCAATCCAAAGTTTGAAAAATGGCAAGCACAAGATAAAAAACTATTAGGATGGTTGTTAAACTCCATGACAGTACACATTACCACACAACTGCTACATAGTGAAACATCCATTCAATTGTGGGATGAAACACAAAATCTCATTGGTGTTCACACAAAGTCTCGCATCATGAACCTCAAATATGAATTTAATAGCACTCTGAAAGGAGAGTTGAAGATGGAGGAATATCATGTCAAAACAAAGAATCTTAATGACAAATTGGAGCTTGCAGGAGCATCTATGTCAAATTTCGATCTAATGATTCAAATACTAAATTGCTTGGATTTTGATTACAATCTAGTAATTGTCAAACTATCTGATGAGACTAATCTTAGTTGGGTTGATCTAAAGGCTCAACTTCTAACCTTTGATAGCAAGTTGGAACAATTGAACAATCTCACCACTCTCACATTGAATGCATCTGCCAACTTTGCAAACAATACTGAATTTAATGGCAACAAGTTCCCCATGCATGGAAATTGGAAAAGATCACACTTTAGAGGCATGAGAGGTGGTAGAGGAAGAGGAAGAATGACCAAACCAATATGCCAGGTATGCACCAAACTTGGTCACATTGTTGTACAATGTTACTATCGTTTTGATAAGTCCTACTCATGAACTAGCCAATCAGCAGAAGGAACAAATAGCAGTGTAGTCGTAGTTTCACCCTACAATGGACAAGATTGTAAATGGTATTTTGACAGTGGTGTTAGCAATCATATGAATCACCAACCTTACAAGTTCTAAGATTTTACTGAGCACAATGGTAAGAATTCCTTAATGATTGGTAATATTGAGAAGTTAAAAATTGTTGCTTCAGGTTCAATCGAACTTAAAAACCTAAACCTAGATAATGATCTATATGTACCTAAAATCACAAAGAATTTACTAAGTGTATCTAAGTTAATTGTTGACACTAATATCATTGTTGAGTTTGATGTTGAATGTTGCTCTATGAAGGACAAGCTGATAGGGAAGAATCTTCTAAAAGGGAGACATAAAGGTTTGTATCAAATTTCAAATGCCAGCACCCAATCCATTATAGACTCATGTACCTACATGTCTGTTAAAGAAAGTTAGCACATAAAGCTTGGACACCTTAACTGTAACACCCCGACCATTATCGTTATCAGCAATGCTACCTCACGACATTCTCAGCCCCCTAACCACCGAATGAAAATAGTGAGTTTTTGCCTTCCGTGGGATTCGAGCCCAGTACCTGGGGGGATAAGTACCGCCTCCACACAGTCCCACAACATTGGTGATCATAAAATGAATCAGCTATTCATGAAGAATAAGCTTCAAGCACTAGCCTATCAGGTGAAGATCAACAAGATTCTAGAAACATAGTCTCTAACATTGATGAGAACACTACAATCAAGATAAAAATGGTTCAATTGGCATAGTGGAGAGAAACATGCAAATTGAACCTGAATATGGAGCAACCAATCAAGATAACAACACCAGTTCACATCAGATGCACACCAGAAGCAAATATGGGATTTACAAGGCAAAACAACCATATATATAGGGCTTACAAAACCACAAACAAAAGAAAAAGAGGCATATGACATCAGAGAAGCTCTCAGCAGTCCCCAATCGAAAGAAGCCATGGACATATAATTCAATTCTCTAATTTCCAATATAACATGGACATTAGTGCCATATGAAGGCCATAAAAATATTATTGACTCAAAATGGGTGTTCAAAGCAAAGGATAAGGCAGATGACTCAATAGAGAGGAAGAAAGCAAGACTGGTTGCTATGGGCTTCCAACATACAATTGGCCTTGAATATGAGGAAACCTTTAGTCCTATTGTCAAATCCAGTACAACGAGAATCATCTTATCCATTGATGTTCACTTCAATTGGGAGGTAAGGCAACTAGATATAAACAATGCAATTCTTAATGGCTATTTCAAGGAAACTATCATTATGCATCAACCATAAGGATATTCAGACTCGACCAAGCCTGATCACATATGCAAACTATTAAAAGAAATCTATGGCCTGAAGCATGCTCCTAGGGAATGGTTTGACAACTTGAAAAATTCCTTACTAAACTAGGGCTTTCAGAACACTAAAAGTAACTCCTCTCTCTTCATGCATAGAGACACAAATCACACTACATTTCTTCTAATTTATGTAGATGACATGATTGTGACAAGAAGCAACACCAAGTTCCTAGAGTATTTCATCAAGCAACTCAACATTGTGTTCTCCCTAAAGGATCTTGGCCATGTACACTACTTTCTAGGTATTGAAGTTCAAAGAGATGCAAATGGAATGTATCTAAGGCAATCAAAATACATAGGTGATATACTCAGGAAATTCAAAATGGAGAAAACATCAACCTATCCAACACCTATGATAGCAGGAAGATAATTCACAAATAAAGGAGAACCAATGGCTGAACGAACCAAGTACATGCATTCCATATGTGCACTATAATATTTGACAAACACAAGGTCTGATATTGCCTTTGCAATCAACAAACTCAACCAATACATGAGCTCTCCTAGCACATATCATTGGCAATAGATAAAGAGGATACTAAGATATCTCAAAGGAACAATCAACTTAGATATATCAGGGTTCTCATATGCTGATTGGGCAACAAGTTGGGATGATAAGGAAATCCATGGCAGGGCAATGTGTATTCCTAGGAGAACCATACATGTCTTGGTCCTCAAGGAAACAAAAGGTTGTGTCTAGAACCATCATAGAATTTGAATATCGTGCTCTAGTTGATCTTGCAGCTGAGATAGCTTGGGTCAGATTCCACCTAAGTGAACTAAAACTACCATTACCTAGGAACCAATCTTATGGTGTGATAACTTGAGTGCCAAAGCATTGGCCTCTAATCCAATCATGCATACCAGATCCAAACACATTGAGATCAATGTTCATTGCATATGTGATCAAGTGTTACAAAATGAAATCATTGTGGCATATGTGCCTTCAGCTGATCAGTTAGCAGATTGCTTGACCAAGCTGCTCACTCACACAAGGTTTATCATGTTGAGAGACAAACTTTGGGTGACTCTTGCAACATTGGTTTGATGGGGAGAATTAGAGAAATCCCTTGACTTATTGCTATCTCATAACTCCCTTTACTATAACAGTTTATGATTTATTTCATTTAATAACCCTATTTATTTTCATTACTCATGTAATTATTGTCTACATAATTGGAGGATCAAATTGATCATCCATGTGTATATCTAAAGATAGTATGGGAATGAGTTGACGGTGGTACTTATCCCCCATGTACTAGGTTCGATTCTCATGGAATGTAAAAACTCGTTATTTCCTATGGAGAGGAAATGGGGGCGAGAAAGTCGTGATTAACAGTGCTGATAACTATAAGGGTCGAGCTCTTACTGAAGTGTCTAAATTTCAAAGGAATACATGTATAATTAAGATCGATGAGAGGTAAAAAAATGACATGGATCCTTATTCCACGTAAATGTTCAATTTTTTAAATTTTTATTCAAATCGAAAGACAATATATCAAAAGATAATAATTAAGAAAAAAGAAGTATGTATTAATAAATAGGTGGACTATATTATAAATACATCCTTAATTATACGTTCCAAAAAATATATGCTATATGTCTATTAAGATGAGACCTTATCCTACCACTTCTATTTTAAGGTCCTTTTATCCTTTGAGGTGTATCTATTTTCATGTACTTCAATCACTTTAATAGTTTACTTTTATCAATGAACTCAAGATTAGATGTTACTCAAGTGTGAGTTGATCGTTTTCATCATTGATGATTATTTAGATATAAGTTTGTATCACATCTTAATGATATCTTCATTGACTTCAACATCATATCTGAAGACATCATATCCTTGTCAACTCTTTCATCAACGAATTGCAAGATTGCTTTCAACTTTAATAAACTTTGAATATGCATTCGTCCACTTAGCTACACCTTTTATATATTCTTGATAGCGTTGACCCAACTATCATTGAACCATGACACTTTTGTTATTTAATCTCTTCACATTGTATCACATACAATTAATAAGCATCTCAATTATTACATACACAAACTTTTATGTCATTCTACCTTTTACTATATTTAATAAGCATCTCAATGTAGAATTCTAATTTCCTTTTCAATATATCTGAGTCCAAGATATAATACATTGAATGCATTAAATATATATATTACCACAAGCTTACAAAGCATGATCATAAAAGTTGATCAAATAAGAATTCATTTCATCTCGATTAAAGATAGCATTTCTTCATAGTTATATGATAGATAATACACACATCATGAATTTTATTTGTTAATTCAAGTTTCATATTTAAATATGTGTTTTATGGTAAATTCAAATAAATATCTCAATAGAAAATAAACAATGACTAAAATCATTAAAATTTTCTTCTACTTTCTTCCATGAATATTTGTCAACTTGCAATATTTTTAAAATATATACCCAAAATTTTTTTAATATCAAATTAAGCAAGAAATTGACAAATACTTTCATACATCATGCACATATAATATGAGTATCAATTCTAAATTTAAGAGTACTTCTTGCATGAAACAACAATATCATTAAAACAGGAACTTGATATTTATAACAATTCACATGCACACTTCTTTTAAAAATAATACAACATATGGGCAGGTATCATAAATCATATTTATATTTACCATGAAAATGCATGAACAATAGCTTTTGAAAACCCCAAAACGAGTCTTGAGCATGACAGCAAATTCAAATAATTATATTCTTTGTTACCCACTTCAAAATAATATAGAAGCATATATATATAACAAGTATAAACAAGTACTTCTCAGATTTCATCAAACTTGAAATTCCAGAGATTGTTCCAAAAGATTCAATCATTGAATTTGTTGGAAAAATATGACCTCTATTGTTTAAAAACGTGTATGGCAGTCTTTTAAAACATTCAACAAGATTGATAATCAATTTAACAAAAGAGCACTTATATTAAACTAATGATCAATCACGGTCCCAAGGAGTTGATTCTAAGTGAAGGTTCACACTTACATGTATTGACCAATTACTAGTGCAGCACATACAGTAATTGTTCTACAAATTAATCAAGATACAAGCATGCAATCAAGATTAATCATACAATCATACAATGATAATAAAGAGTAAAGGATAGAGAGAAGTGCACCACGATTTTATACTGGTTCAACCGTTTATCAGACGACCTACGTCCAGTCCCGAAATAAAACGATTTCGGCCTTTTTCAATAGAATCTTAGAGTGTTTTACAGATGTTCCAGCGCTCCCGGCCTATTAATCTTAAAACTCTCTCTCTATTCTATTTGACAACCACTGTATCCCAGAGTTCCTCTACAAACTCTTCCAAGATCATAGCAAAGCTTCTTCTTGATGAGCCCTCTCAACAATGAAGATAGCTACCAGTTTCACTACTGGATTTTGATCAACCACTGTATCCCAGAGTTTCTTTACAAACTCTTCCAAGATCACAATAAAGCTTCTTCTTGATGAGCCCTCTCAATAATGAAGATACTTACCAGTTTCACTACTGGATTTTTATCAGTTCTTTCTTTACAAAGTGTTTGTTGCAGAAAATATAAAAGATATATAGAAATGGTTTCAATCACTTGCAATGAATCTCACACAAGACGTTGTTTGTCCATTTGAGTGTTTGTGAGATCATTCTCTTTTTCTCTCAGGATGTCTTTTTCAGCTCTCTATTGATTATGAATAATGGTTTGTTCTGGATCTGGAAAAGCAATATCAAAGATTATTCAAATGTTATCAAAAGTTATTAGAAAAAGTGATTGAAAACTGTTTAAATAGTTTCTGAAAAACAACATATAATTCAATTTCCCAATCGATTAATTAATGTAATAAAACAGGCTTAAACGATTAGCCAATCGATTATCGCAAGTCTTGTTTTTCTTGAATCTTGAAACTACATAAACTAATCGATTACCTAATCGATTATTTTAAAATACTTTTCAGAAACATTATGTGTAGTTAATAGTTGACTCGATTGCATAATCGATTTAAGGTGTTTTGTTCCAACAACGAGATCAAAACAATCGATTACCCAGTTGATTCATTAAAGTCACATAATCGATTCATTAATACACATAATCGATTTGGCCATATATTGAGTGTTCCTTGTAACTCAAATTGTTTGTTTCAATCGATTTGTCAATCGATTTGGTTTGAAACAGGGATTCAGCTTATTCAAGTAAATCAATGTGCCAATCGATTTGGTGTTTAAGTTTCTGAAAAAGTGATTTTACCAGTTTGTTCAGTTCAATCGATTGCCTAATCGATTGATACCAAACTTGTTCCAAAGGAATTTTCACAATGGATTGTCCAATTGATTGTGTTTGTCACAGACCATGTTCCTTATAAAATTTTATTTACACAATCGATTTGCCAATCGATTAGCGTATTAAATGGCTTGGCCCTGTGACTTGCACAATTGATTTGTCAATCGATGTATCTAATCAGTTTTAGTCTTTGTGATTAAACAATCGATGTGCCAATCGATTAGGGTGCTAAACGACTTGCCTCTGACTTGCACAATTTTTTATCAATGATTGTGCCAGTCGATTGCCTAATCGATTGTGTAATCACAGACTACACACTTTCATACAACCCTTTTACATAATCGATTGCCTAATCGATTAGCTCAGTAGATTTTCCAACTTTTGTTGATTTCTTGAGTTCCAAGCAATTGTCTCAAGTATGTAAGGTTGAATTGTTGTTCCTGAAATCTTACTCAGTTAAAATGTTAGATTTATCACATAATGTATGAACATTGTATGTTTGTTAATTATGTCAAAATTAGGATTAATGGGACCTAAGTCCAACAATCTCCCCCTTTTTGCATAAGTGACAAGCATACAATTTATAAAAAACAAGTTATAAATTCTCTCCCTCTTTGTCAGTTAATGCAAAAAGCAGTAACAGGAGAGAGTAACAAAATGAATTTTCTCCGCCTATGTTAGTAAACATAAGCACCGGGGATAATTATGGTTTCAGAGCAAACAAATATCAGTGTATCAGAGCCAAAAAATATGCATATTAAACAGATTATGGCAATAGATCAGAGAACATTGAATAAACGTGCTCATATGTCATATATGGAAGAAAATATTACAGCAATAACAAGACATTTCAACACAACAAAGAACCTAAAACCTAATCATCTAAACTAGGCTGTTCCTCACTATTAGCCAAGGGAGAGGTAGAGACCGCTGTATTACCCTCAACAGGTGTCTCCTCAACGTGAGGTTCAGAACTATCTAGGGGAGTGGGATTCTGTTCCTCTGTTGTTTGCCGACCGATATCCGCAATATCTTCAAAAGATAGCTTAATGCCCAAATGAACTTGTATTGCATCAACATTCTGAACAACTGAGTTCAGAGATGCCTAGAGTGTCTTCAAAGCAGCTTCCATTCGATCATGTGACGCTTGCATCTTAGCGTTGTGAGCCTTCTGAGCTTCCATGAACTCTAGCATCTTTGCGAAGAACTCATGAGTGGCTGCTACTGGCTCAACAGCTTGTTGTGTAGTAGGCTGAACAGGTTCAGCATTTGGTAGGGGTCTAATCGAAATACCATTCACCCTTTTCAACTGCATCTGATTGACAATTGATTCACCAAAAGTAAGGGTGGTTTTTGAAGATTCTTCATCGACAAGTGACACCTTGAAATGTCTCAGAATCTTGGTTATTAACTAGAGATAGGGCAGCATCAGCTTGCTTTGCGATGCTTCCAACATATGTCTCAGCACTATCCATGTCCAGCTCATCCTGAGCTCTTTGGACAATCCCCACAACAACAGTATGTCCAGCTTCTGGACGACGACATGGTTTCCTGATCGGGGCACCAGCAACCTGGTTAAAGTGTACATAAGCATCCAATGATGGACCTTCATTTGACCAATCGGCAGCGAAATAGTTTCGACAAATCCTTCGACCATCAGGTCTTTCACAGCAGTGTGTCTATCAAAAGAGACTTCCCAGCCTTCATCTGTAGTTTTTGCCTCAGAACTGCCATCAATTGATTTCCCATGGAAGGAAGTCCTGACAGAGTTGAGAAATCTTCAAAAAGACATGGAGATTCTTTTGCCTTTGACTTCAGCCTTGAAGCCATTTTCAGTGAGCTTGAAGGTGGAATAAAATGCTCTTATTAACTTCGGATAGGTTTCAAGTGTGGAGGAGAGGAAGTTTTCAAGACCATGAAACCTCAAATGGTCTTGGAAGGTAAATCCATCTGAATCAAAATAGGCGAAATCCAGAGTTCTAGCCTCATGGATTTTTCTTTTGAGGAAGTCAGGTGGAATAACAAAATCTGTAGCTTTATCTTTGGATGAAGGAGTCTTCTTTGGAGGAGGAGAAGAAACCGTTTTCTTCTTTTTCTGAGTAACCTCCTTCATAGCATCAGCCATGAGTTTCTCAGTAGGGGCTCCTTTCTTTTCTTTGATTTTCCTTGATCAATAGCAGCGGCTTTGCCCTTGTCTTTGGCAAGTATCTTGTGGGTAGGAATTGGAACCCGTTTTAACATGGTTGGTGGAGGGGAAGGGGTTCGCCCACTAGAAGATGAAGATTGTGATGGAGTTCTTGGTTGGGTTGTTTTAACACGAGCCATTGGAGTATAGATTATGTGTTTGAATGCAGAGATAAAACAAGGATGGTTGGGAAAAACAGAGTATAGAGAAAAACAGAGCGACTTGAGAAATTTTGGAAAAGATTGAGAAGCAATCGATTGATAACTGTTCCTTTTTAAACCTTCAGACGCGCCAATCGATGTCCGAATCGATTTTGTTACCGTTGCTGGAGAAGCACAATCGATTTAGTAATAATTGCATCTAACGGCTAGTAAAAACAAGTCACAACGGTCATATCGTGAATCGATTCCCAAATCGATGTCCTTTATTTACTCAATCGATGTCCAAATCGATTTCTTTAAACTGGAGAAATGAAATATTGAACCAATCGATTTCCAAATCGACGCTCGGGCTTGAGTCTGGAAAACGTTCTAAATTTTGAAGTCTGGGGCCAACGCAATCGATTATGCAATCCATTTTTTTAAACTAACAATAAGCTGAATATCGATTATCCAATCGATTGATATGGAAGAAGTTCAAGCACCAAAAACTTCCTTTGATTTGGTCCAAAGGGTCAGATCTCACTAGGATCTAAAAGAATGCGCTATATGTTTATGCCGTAACCAAGTCTCACCTGAATTAGATAACAAACAACAGATAGTACTAGGCAAAGAATTAAAAATCTAACATAAATGTTATTAATTCTATCACCAACTAACTTTATACCTTCGTCATCTTTATGCTCAATTATACAAGGTTGTGATGAAAAACTTACCTGGAGACCTTTGTCACATAGTTGACTTTACTTAGCAGATTGTGTTTTAGCTCTTCTACGTACAAGCCATTTTTGGTTACTGCAGTTGACTTATTGTCTATGTCACCAACACCACTTATTTTTCCTTTACTGTTGTCACCATATTTGACAAACCTCCTTCATTTAATGTTAGAGACAAGAATTTAGACTTGTCTCCTGTCATGTGCTTTGAGAATCCGCTATCTAGGTACCACGAGTGCTATTGGATGTCAAGCACACCTGCAACACACTTCAAAATTTGATTTTAGGTACCCAATTTAAATTGGGTCCTGGGAGGTCAGTTCAAAACTTTGTGTCTTTGCTATCCAAATTTGTTTTCATCCTTTATTGGTTAGTTTTTTTCAGATTGCAATTAGAAACAGAAATGTCCTTTCTGCAACAAAAATTACATGAACCAACAAAGAATGAACGTTGATTTGATTTAGTAAAGGATGTCATACATATTCCTTGAAATAACAGATTTTTGACTATGTTTGACATTTCTGGTTTCCATATAACCAATACCACACCTAGTGTTATTCCTTTTTAACATGCATATTTGTTTAATATCCTAGACAAGATTTTACATTACATGTCTCTGGTTGCTAAGTATGACATTCAGTTTATCTTTACTACTAGTGAACTTCAATAAATCAGACTTTAATGATGCAACATTTTTTTTCAAGTTCAATGCATCTTGCAGATTTGTCGTGTGAATCCTTTTTCAGTTGTTCATACAAATCCTCAATTTCCTTATGATCATTTTTCATTTGTTCAAGCATTTTCTTTGTACTCACAACTGTTTATAGAATTTCATACTCATCATGCAGTTCATTTGAAAGCTTCTTGTAGTTCATCATAAGATGGATTAGATTGAGAGCTTACCTCACTTTCAGATTCTGAGTCTGTGTTTGCCATCAGGCTGATTGCTTTTCTTCTTCTGAAGAGGCAGAGATTCTTCGTTGTCATTCCATGCAATATATGCTTTTCTGGTTTTGGAGCTGATTCCTTGCCTTTAGTATTTGCAGTCCTATTTTTTTCTTGCAGCTTGTAACACTGAGCTTTATATGCTTGTTTTTACCACATTCATAACAGGTGATTGTCTTGTTGTCACTAATCTTAGAACTTGATGGTTTTTTGAACTTGTTGTCTTTCTTTTTCAAAAATTTCTTAAACTTTTTGACAAGTAAACCAATCTCAGGCTCTTCGTCATCTCACTGCTTGAACTCATCTGAGCAACTTTCTTGTCAGACTGTGATTGGTGCACTTGGCTCTCAGAGACAGTCCTTTTCTTTTCCTGTTAAACTGTTCTAACTCATCTAACCTGTGCAATTCCATCTCATGCTCTCTGAGCTTTCCAAACAGTGTTGCAATAGTCATGGTTGCAATATCCTTTGATTCAACAATGGCAGTTATCTTGGGCTTCCATTCTCTTGTTAAACACCTCATGACTTTTCCTGTTTGCTGCTCATTATCCACAACTTTTCCTAGAGCATGTAAATTGTTGATGATGTGAGTGAACCTTGTTTGCAGGTCATTAATGGATTCATCTGTCTTCATGCTGAACAATTCGTATTCATGCATGGGTGTATTAATTCGAGCTCTTTTCACATCAGTAGTTCCTTCATGTGTTTGTGGAAGAGTGTCTCACATCTCTTTAGCAGTCTTGTAGTTTGAGACCCTGAAAAATTCATCAGCTGATAATGCAGAGAGTTATTATGTTCTTAGCCTTAGCATTATATCCAACTTTCTTTTATCATCCTCAGACCAGTCAGATCTGGGTTTAGGAATTAGTGAATTACCAGTTCCAGCTATTGTAGGTATGAAGGGTCCATTTTCTACAGCATCTAGAATATCAATACCACTAGCTTCTAGAAATATTAACATCCTATGTTTCCAATACATGTATGTGGCTCCATTAAAGGCAGAGGGGCCTTGCAAGGGAAGCACCTTCTCCTAGAAATCCAACTGAGGCCATGTACTTTTATGAGAATTACTCTAAAAAAGGTAGGCTCTTGATGCCAATTGTTGGAAAAATATGACCTCTATTGTTTAAAAACTTGTATGGCAGTCTTTTAAAACATTCAACAAGATTGATAATCAATTTAACAAAAGAGCACTTTTATTAAACTAATGATCAATCACGGTCCCAAGGAGCTGATTCTAAGCGAAGGTTCACACTTACATGTATTGACCTTACTATAGTTCAGCACATACAGTAATTGTTCTACAATTAATCAGATACAAGCATGCAATCAAGATTATCATACCAATCATACAATGATAATAAGAGTAAGGATAGAGAGAAGTCACACGACTTTATGTATTTTATATGTTTGGATTTTGGCTGGGAGGCACTTTT
>PGTU02003129.1:0-11910 GCA_002896215.2 Cicer echinospermum
TAAGCGCGCGTGTGATTCTCACGTGAACTTTTCCATTCTCTCTACAATTATCACGTGTCGCAAATTTACACTATTTTTTTTTTATGGTAAATAATTTTTTTAATTACAAATAAAAAATTTAAAATAAACATATAATTGATTATTTTCCTCTACGTAAATATAACTCATTTTAAGAAGACATCATTGAATTTCAACCTCTGATTTATTTTAAGTAGTACAAGTGAATTATATTTTGATGTCTTAATTAATTAGTTAAAGATTTGATCATTAATCAATGCGTGTATGAATATATATATATAAAAGAAGAGATCAACTTTTATATTAATCTATGTCTCAAAATGAAAAATTAGTCTCTACAGCTATATGAAATAGTACATTTGAATTAAAAAAAAGTTATTTAATATATCTATTTGATATTGAAATTGTAGGGTTTAAAAAATTGATTTTTAATCTTACAAAATAGTAAATTAATGCTTGAAATTAAAAATTGTCAATAAATTTGTTCTTAAATTATAATTCAATTAACAAATATTGATTTTTTTTTTGTTAAATATCTTATCTCTAGCTCAAACTCGATACATCACATTTGTGTGTCAGCTTATGATAATATATTCAAAAAAATTGTCAATAAATTTTAATAACTCAATAAAAAAAATCATCTGAATAAATAATAAACAAATTTAACAACATGCTTTAAACATATGAACTCATTATGTCTAACCTTAATAAATAATAGAAACTCTAAATTAATTTGTTGTTTTAAAAATTTGAAAGAACAAATTGATTAATTTTTACCGTTTTAAACACCAAAATAATAATTTCCTTGTAAGTTTTTCTTTTCTTCCAAATTCTACCAATTTTCATTGTCTAATGATTTGGATGTATTTTTCTCAATTTTTTACTATCACCTATAACTTAGTTTTAGTGTTTGAACGAACCCTCAAAGGGTAAATCAAAATTTGCATGTGTTTATTTCAAAGTAGTCTTTCTCATTTTTTTAATCAAGAGAGAGGATCGTAGTAGTCCTACATTGCTCGTGCAGTTTTTATTTTAAAAAACCATCATAACATACTACATCGACGTGTAGTTTTCTTCCAAGTGTGATCTTCCCAACTCAAAGCAACTTTGTTCTTGATAGATACACAACTTACAATTAGATAACTTACAATAGTTCTTCTACTACGTACTTAATGTAAAACGAGCAAATGTGAATACTCGGATAGAACAATTAAAATGAAAAAATTAAGGAAATAATACAATATTCATATTCGTCATCATGTAACTCAGGCATTTATGCTAACATTTTTTTTCTCGCCAACTAGACTTGGGATCATAATTTTGCCACCGATGTTCACAGTCATTTTAAAATCCTTTTTGACAACACCATAAAAGTGAAACATTTATTTGGTTAGTCAAGTGAAACATGCCAATTCCAACTTGGGAAAACAAAAACACAAATGATTAATTCGTTATTAAAGTTATATGACCAACAAAGTGAAACGTTTGTATGGTAATCGAGTAAAACTTCTCTTTATTTTTAGAGAGATTTCTCTCCTTCCTAAATGTAAAAACTAATGTTTTAGTACATGTATTTAAGATTAAAAAAGTACTCAAACATCCGGAAAAAAAATAGTATTATAAATTGGATTTCTAATAATGCATCAACATGAAATTGGATTCTTGTTTTTTTCATTATTTTCATTTTCCAATTCTAAATTCTTTATTGTTTTTAACTGGGTTGTCTCTTAAAGTTTTTTCTTCCCTCTAATTTGAATCAAATATAAGAAAAAATGAAATAAAAATTTGATTTCAATTTCTAAATTTAAAGCATGATTTCAGTTTCCAAAAAATTAGGGCAATTTTCATTTTTTTTTATATTCAATATGTGCTCCATATTATCCTTTTTATCAGATTGCTAAAAAAACTTATGTTCTTCTTAGCAATTTATGGATTTAAAATTCTAGAATAAACATAAATGAGTTTGGATAACGCTACCGAAGTTGAACGAAAAATTAATAATAAAGGTTCATAAGGACTTATATGAATCAGAGTATAATGACATTTTAGTTGAAACAAATAAAAATAAAACCGCAAAATATTAATATATTCAAGAGGTAGATAAGTATTTTTTTTGTACTAGAGCATATTTTCATTTATTTATCAATACACAAGATTTTTCCTATAATACTTGGAGATGTTTCCAGCCTATACTTCATCAGGGAACCTTCCCTCTTTTCTTTCTTTATCCCATTCTGTAATCTGCAAAATATAGAAAAATAAATAGATAAAATTTTAAAATAAGTAAAACATTTAGTTATTTAAATAATTTTAAGAAAAAAGTTATTGGAAAGTATTTAATGTATTCCTTTTCTTAACTTTTGATAAAATGTAATGAAAGTTTTAATCTATTTATATTTTGATTATAAAACCAAACTTATTTTTATATAAGAGACAACAATATTGAACAAAATTTAAAGAGAACAAAAAAATGCATTATACAATTAAATAATAAAATCAGTATTTATATTATTTATATTAAATATATATTTAATCTGACAATTATTAATTTTTTTTATTAATTTTATCTCGTAAATTTTAGTTGTAATTAACATTCCTGTAAATATATTTCATTTAAAATAATATTTAATTTAACTTTTTTTAAAAAATCATAACACCGTTAAAATATACAGTATTTTTTAACAAAAAAAAACTCAAATATATTATATTATTACTTTTTAAACATAAAATTAACTCCAAATATTTCAGTCTTCTTATCTAAAAAAACCTAAATTGCATCTTCGTTCTACAGTAATTTCTCAAGTTGTGTTGCAATTCATAAAATAAAATAAAAATCTGAAAAAGCATAATGAATTTGATTAAAAGTTCAACCATGTTATCATGACGTATTCTTCGTCATCACTTACTATTACTAGATCTATAACTATACAATTTTGCTTATTTGTCTCTTCTCCCTCTACAACCAAATTAATCTCATTTGAACTTTTTCATATATTCTCCGAAAATCCTTAATCTCACGCCAAGAGAAAATTGAATCAAGTAATTTAATAACTCACTTTATGGTTCAACAAGTATCAACAGATGAAAAAAAAAATTATGATAAACATATTTGAAATTCAAATACGGTGATGAATCTCAAAAGGATTAAGATGTTTAGGGCGTGATGCAATTATGCATGAGAAAGAGGTCAAATGCTGAAGAACAGTGCGATTTTAGGTTTTTAGAAAGAAAACTGAAATATTAGATATTAATTTTAGTTAAAAAAATATAAAATTAATTATTTTGAGTTGTGTGTGTTTAAAATTTACATAGTTTAATGGTACAAATTTTGTAATAAAAATTAGATAAATGACTACTTTAAAATTAGCCATATATTTACAAAATGTTAACCACACACAAAAAAAAAAAAAAAACTTACAATGATTAAAATCAAAGAGGTTATAATTGCAAAGACCAAAAAATATATTAAAATCTATTATATTTAAAAATGTGTATTATATGTTTTCTTATATGTATATATATGGAGATACTACACTATTGTATATTATAGGGAATGAGAGAACCACATTTTATGTCCTTTAATACTCATGTCATACACATGAGAAAGTGATATGAACTTTTTAGTAGTAGTAGACAAGCAATCGAATTCACACATATTCTCAATCTATACCAACTTTCGAACATATCGGGGTTGTCTGTCCACCCCTATTTTTTACGACATAAATTGTCCTTTGTCTACCTCTATTTTTTACGACATAAATTGTCCTTGTGAGACAAATAATGCAAAGTTATAGCAATTATGCTACCCACACCCCCCTTTTTGCTACATACACTCAATTTTTTCATAAACGAAATATCCAACATGTCCTTGCTTATTTGTCTCATTCTATAACCCTACTTTGTTTATTCGAGACCATCATTACCTGGTAAACTCACACATCACAACTCATTATAACCCAACCATCATAACTCATACTTATTAAAACTCACACCCTTCAATCATAACTTACACCCAATAAGTATCTTCTACATATTATATGTTAAAAATAATCCAACAAGTATGTTTATTGATCTACATATTGGTATTTAAAGTAATTCAACAGGTATGTTTATTGATCTACATTTGAGTTTTGTTGTTTTTTAATATGAGAATTTTTCGTGAACTCAGTTATCGTATGTTTGTAAATAATTAACTTATACGTGAACTGAATTCACTTACATATAGTGAACTGAATTCACGTACTTATTCAATTTAAGAAATCACATGCACTACATGAATACAGTTCACGTACACCTACCGAGTACAATTCACGTTCACCTAACTGAATACAATCCACGTACACCTACGTTGAATTTAGTTCACGTAGAATTGCATGAATTCAGTTCACATTACGCAAACTCAACTCATGTATTTCCCATGCAATCTCAGTTCACGATATTTCCAACGCAAACTCAACTCATGTCGTTCCTATGCAAACTCAACTCATGTAGGTCTTATGCAAACTCATTACACAACGATATGAAATTCATTCCACAAATCATTCACATACGCATATGTGAATTCACGGTGTTGAAGTTGTTAAAAATTGAGAGAAGGCAGAATGAAGTGTGAGAAAAAAATAATACGAGTATGCATATTAATAGAAGATGAAAATATAAGAGAAATTAGATTTAAAGATTGATATAATAAACAAAGATATTTAAGTATTTCGTTTATGATAAATTTGAAGGACGTGGGGGCAAAAGGGGGTGTGTAGTAGTAAAATATTCTAGAAGATATCACAACACATAAACATAAATTTAAATTAACAGAAGTGATACTTTGATCTGTATAATCATCACTCACCCCATCAGTTGACACATGACCTAAAATTGTCTCCAATTTTCCTCACATTCAAGATGCGTTTCACCTTTATGCTGAATCACCTGATTAGTGATCACACGTGACTATAGTCATATCGTAAAAGTGCTTCTAATTATCAAGCAAGACAACAAGGGATAAACACTCAAAACTTACCTGTGATATTGCACATATTCTGCATAACAATGACGTGTTTGGTAATTAATTGGTGGTGATTCGACATTATTGTCAGTTGTCTCTACTTGTTCTATCCGTTTCTGTAAAATAAAAGACACATACAAAACAAATTATTTTTGAATATACCATTATACTAAATGACGTTGGAGACATTTAATATATCATTAAATAATTAAGAATATTATTCAAATGCTTAAAATTAATCTATTTGATAGAGTTTAACTTTTTGTTGTTGAAGTGAGAAGTTCGTTATTACATATTCTATAATTATGTATCAATATTGCTATACGAGTCTTAGACATGCTCTAAGGACCTCTTAGTGGATTTCTTGACCCAATTTAAACTTATTTCAACCACTTTAACACATTTAAATAAGTATTCAAGTGTATTTATAAAAATTTATATAATAAAAATTATATCCTATTCTCGTAGATAGAGCCGCCTCCTTAAATTTTTAAATAAATAATTAATAATAAAAATTATATCTTTTTACTCTCATAAAAATTTTAGAGGTACACGTATAAACGCATAAAGAAAAATATAGATATAATATGAAAAACATTTATTTGAAGAAATATAGATATAGTATGAAAAACATTTATTTATTTTAATAATTAAGTTTAATGTAAATTAGGCACGATACTCATCCTATATACGATTGACCCCTCCTATAATTTCTTACGAAATATTTTCCCCTGTATAAAAATATGGTATTTATGTGATCATATTAATGATCGATCATTTATAAAGAGTCAATAGTACTTATTTGATAGTTCCATCTCCCAACTCAATTTTGTTGGATGTTGGCCGGCCTTGTCAATGATATCTCTAAACCCTAATTAATAAAAAAAGGTTGTCATTTGATAGTGTTATATATATGCAGTGATGGTAACCTGATAGTGTTATATGCTGTGACATACTTTCCCGTCTCATTTTTGAATGGTGCATAATTTAAATAATAATAATTAATTGTATTACTTTAATGATAAAATTAGTTTATTTATTTTTAAATGACCTTATTTACTAGGGTAAATGGAGAATTTTGCGAATTATAATACATAAATAAAATATATTAATAAAAATAATAATTAATGTAATATTAATAAATATAAAATAATAAATAATTAAAATATAAAATTGATCTGAAGAATCATATAGGAGAGACTAAGAATTCGGAGAGTGGGTTCAGGTTACTTTCACCTGAATATACTAATAAATTAACATTGACGGTTTAAAAAAAAAACTAATAGTACATGCTTATTTTAATTTATTTCAGTTTTAGTTTTATTTTTTTTTTAAATTAAATTATTATTTTAATTTTAAGTGATAATTGGATCTTTTATGTTTTTAAAAATGCCAATTAATGTTTATTTTTTTACAAATTGAAAATTCATCAATTTTTTAAAAATAAAACCCATTAAAATTAATCATAATCTTAAAATGCAAATTTATTAATACATAACTTAATTTTATAAACTCGCTTCATCTCCAACAACGTCCAATAAATAATAAAAAATATGGAATTTGATTCAAAATTTACATTATTATTTGAGATGATAATTTATTTTATGGATTTTATTTTAATTTTAATAATTTTCAATTTATAAAAAATAATAATCATGCGTTGACATTTTTAAAACACTAAAAGAGTCAAAATTATCATTAAATTAAAATCAAAAGACCTTATAAAAAAAACCAAACGTGAATAATTATGAACTTGTTTTTCTTATCAAATGTTTTTTTTTATAGAATAAGCCTATTTTTTAAAATAATATAAATTAATAAAATACTTCCTAACAATTGGTTTTAGCTTGTGGACAATTTGAAGATAGATATGAAAATGAATATCATCAACATAGATAGCTAAATAAGTAAGAATAATAATGTACAAATAAAGTTAATTACCCTTATCAATGTTGGTTGAAGAAGGAGGAGGAGGTGGAGAACAGTACAAATTCATGGGCAGCCTTGGTGCTTGTTCACCCCCTTGCCACTTGCTCACATCCCTGCTCTCATCTGTCATGTGGATCCATCTGCGCCCGACATGTTTATTGCTAAATACTGTCCTCCATCACTTTGGAATTGAAACTATACAACACATGCACGTTTAAATAGCACATGTAAACTTTAACATTATTTGTTGACTTTGTTTCCCGTTATAAACAGTTTGGTGTGTCTCTTCGACAATACTAGACAACGCTCATATGTTGGCAATGCATGTTGCATATATATTATGACACCTAGCTTTTGGTGTTACTCGTGTCAAAACTCTCTCGCCCATTGCATGATAATTTTGAACCAAAGTTATCGATTATTATAGGTAGATAGGCATTTAATAAATATCTCTATATAAAATAAGAAATTATATATTTAAATGGTAGCCTCATACTAAATAGTTAAGTTTATGTTAGATGATAATGTAAAATTATTTTATATTTTTAGTAAGTTTATTAAACTTTAAATAATATGTACTTTTAATTTTAGTATGATATAATATATCAATTAGTTAAGGATTTTTATTAAAAAAATAAAAAATCATAAGTTTGTAATGTAAAAATTAAAAAGGCGTATGAGTCAATAGTAACAACAAATTCTGTTTATAATTTATAATTCATCCTAAAAAATTATGATATTTAAAAATAGTATACATTCAATATAAAATACATATAAGGTGTAAAGTTGCATCTCTAAGATTCTATCTTCCATGTTAAAAAAGAAAAAGTCGTATAAGATGAGAATTTTAAAATGAGTGTAAAATATTTGTATTTTAGTGTATGATTTGAAAAGTGAAGTTTATTTAATTTTTTTTCTTTTAAATGTCAAATAAGCTTTTTTTTATTTATTTAAATTTGTATAATTTTTTAATGTGTTATAATCATATTTTAAAGATATATTTTTTGTAAACATTTCAATAATAATACTATATGGAACAGTTATTTTTTATATAAATAAAATTTAGATTATAATGAACCATGCATATAACAAGGTTAGTTAGAACGCATTAATAATGGAAATTAGCTGTTTAGTTATTAAAGTTTAATTTTTTTCCAAATCAGTTATTTTGTTTATTTGTTTGTATTAATTGACTTAAGATATATTAAATTATGCGGTGAAATATTTAAAATTTAAAAAATTTTATTAAATTGTTAAAATTTAATTGAAATATCGCAGGCAAATTAATTTTTAAACTATTTTATATACTGACAATAAATTTAAAAAATATTAATTAATTTAAATATATTTTATTATATTGTTTTTATATAATGTGTTTAAATTTATTGTAGAAAAAATAATAATAATATTGACTGAAAAAATAAATTTAATAAAAAATAATTATGGTAATAATAATTGGTGGAAGGAGGAAATCTGAAAGTGAAGGGGAATATTGGTGAGGCGAGTATGAGTAGTAGTAGTGAGCGCATCATTGATTCAGTGAAAAATGGCGGCCAGTGTCAGCTCTTGCAAAGTACAAGCTGGTTTTTTAGGTGATCAAATCTGTGGGTAAAACCAGCATCATTATCGCTTCATGTATATACAATTGACAACACTTATCCAAGTCATTCTTTCCTCCGAACTATTATTTACCATATTCTCATTTTAATTCGCCAATCGCCTCTCAGATTCACTTATTCAAAATCAGCTTTAACAATCACGCTTTCCTGTGATCATGCATATGTTTCATCTTTCCTATATTTTTTATGCAATTGCGGTTTGTGTTTCTTTGGTTGCTGCTATTTAACTATGTATAGTAAAGAGAATAATTCAATTCTAGGTTTTAGCTTGCTTCTTAAATTAAACTCATTCATTTATTACAAAAAATAAATATAACAACAACTTAAATACTCTCTTGCTGCTCAATTCAACAATGAGGTGTAAGGATTGAGTCATTAGGGAGGTTAGATTCTGATACAAGTTAAATAACTAATTCTCCTAACTCAAATAGTTAGGTAGAATTGTAGAAGCCCATTAATTTCTTACATTTCTACACTTCTGAGTTTTTTGTTTGTATTTTTCTTCTTCTTGTGTTTAAGGTGAGAGGGAGTAATTGATAATCTGATTTAAGTTATCGCAACTTGTATTCGGAACAGTAAATTATAAAGTCTTGCCTGTGTATCATTTTCCTACTGTTTCTTCCATCATTATAGGGCTCTTAAGCTCATCACATTCATTCCATAATATCATTGCTGTTACCTGATAATTCTGGTTTGCTATCACAAACTTATTACTATTATTTCCTGATCAGCTACAATGGTATTGATTTTCTGTCGAAACTATGTTCCTGAAGATCGAACTGTTCGGCTGCAGTTGTGGTAAGATGTGGAAATGATCAATTGGAAGTTATTGGGAAAGGAAATGCACTGGGAAGGGTGATTGGGTAGCTCCCCCTCCCATTGTTGGTTATTTTAAATGAAGGGAAGGATGCGAGAATTCTCTCCAAGTAAATTCCAAGTATCCAATTGTGTCTTGTTTAGAGGCTTAGCACTATTCACGTGTTCGACAATTGCTCTATTTCCTTCATCATTTAATATGTGAGGGTGTGTGTATTGTGTGACTATTTTCTCCCCCAGACCCTTACTTTTTTCTTCATGTGGTGACAGGGATACTACTGGGCAGGAAAGATTTAGAAGTCTTATTCCAAGCTACATCAGGGATCGTCTGTTGCTGTCATAGTTTATGGATGTGCAAGTATCTGTTTAGGATTTTTTCACATCGTTCTTTCTTGTGCTTCTTCAACACATCAAAGTAGATTAGAGAATCCTAAAGGAAAAGGCAACGTGGCATAAGAAAAATACCGCCTCATATTTTTTTTCCTAGTATAAATTACATTAAAGTGAATGAAACAAGAACTCCTAAAACATTGTTCAGAGCCAAGACTTTGTCAATTAACTGAATCGTAGTGAAGAACCAAACTTTCTCTAGAAGTAACTTTTCCATAGTCACCTTCTTGGATCTTTCTGGTGCATGTTTATTTTGGCATTTTGCCCGAAGACTTTGAAGGTCTCAATCTGATAATTCTGTTTTCTATATAGGCCGTCAAACTTTCCTTAACACGTCAAAGTGGATTGAAGAGGTTCGCAGTGAGAGAGGCAGTGATGTTATTGTTGTGCTTGTTGGGAACAAAACTGACCTTGTTGAAAAGAGGTAATAGCTAATCAACGATAAAATGACTTTGTTAGATGACTTATACTAGCTTGTTTCTTGGTATGACTGTTTTGTTTTCCATTGATTAGCACCTCTTTGATTCTGATTAGTTATTTATCAATTTTAGGGCATTTTAGTCTCTTTTCTCGTGTATATATATATTTTCGAGATACATCTGCCTTTATGGAAGATGGGGCAGTGGACATCGGGAAAGAGGGACAATAAAAACATCCATGCACAGATTTTGTCCAAGATGACATGTCCTTTCAACGTGGTTGATTAAATTGCCTGGGAAACTGCTAAAATAAAATGTAATTTTTCTTCCTAAAAGAAACTTCTAGCTGAACTCTACCTGAAACATGTTTCCTCACTTGGTAAACTTTGAAAATACTTCATTGTCCTACGTCCTAACCTGTACTTTGTGAATATTGCTTGTGTTTTTAAAACTGCCGGAAGGTCGCTGTTAGTGTACTAGTATACTGTACAAGATAAAGATTTTGGAGATAGGAATTTGGAGTACCCTATATCATGTGAGTATCTTATGAGAGCTAGATTTTCTCCTAGGATTTATATAGTTGCTGGAATTCTTTGTCCCTTGAGACATTCCACGTGTACTCTGCACCGTTGTTTTGTTGTCTTGTACACAAGTGTTCTAGATTTTCATTCAGCTGCGCATTTCGGGTGTAGACTTATATTTTTGGACAATTATCATTTGCTTGTATCTATCTATAGGCAAGTCTCTACAGAGGAAGGGGAAGCTAAATCTCGTGAGCTTAATGTCATGTTCATTGAAGCTAGTGCAAAAGCCGGCTTTAATATAAAGGTAAGCCTCTCTCTTCTTTTGCAATAACTTGCTTGTCAATGATCAGCCTCTGAAATGATTACTAATAACAAACCTAAGCTCATTGGGCCCTGTGTGCATGCATTTTTCTTTCTCATTAACCTTGCAAGAATAGTTGAGTACGATTTCCTTATAATAAACCGCATCCATATAAATTATAAGCTATTGCTGTAGGTGTCATATCCTAATGAGAATGCTGACAACATCTGGTTGTTTTTACAAGTCAAATTAAATTTTCAACAATTGGTTGTTTCTACCACTCAGCTTAAATTTTCTGAAATGATAGCTTTATGTGGATTACCTTAATTTGCTAGCATATAAGTCTAGACTTCACATGTTACCACTTACCGGGTTCTGACTTTGTGTGTATTGCTTTTTGGAACTTTTGTTTAGGCTCTCTTTCGAAAAAATGCTGCTTGCATTACCTGGAATGGAAACCCTATTTCTCCACATAAACAAGAAGATTGGGTTGATGTGCAACCTAAAATCTCTGTGGCCATGATTCCAAACTCAGTCTGTGGATTCTTGCTGAATGTGCGTTATCTGATGTCCTATGATCTTCAAGCTCATCTATTTGTTTTGAACTGTGTGTGCCTCAAACTGTAAGGTTCTCTAGTATTTTAACTTTTGACAGCATATTTGAGTAAAAAAGAAGAGAGAAAAACAGATAGAAGAACTACTACTAGTAATGATTAAAAAAATAGAACTACTATTAGTAATAATAGTGTTGGTTGGGATGATTAGTGCTATTCCTCATCATTGTTTACTTCGTTGAAATTATATACATGGACAAATCATATGATGTTAAAAGCCTGCTGGTGAATGCCTAACACGAGTCTGAAGACGGAAGATTTGCTGCATCAAAAAACCA
>PGTU02003142.1:0-13447 GCA_002896215.2 Cicer echinospermum
TTTAGTGTAATATTTTAAAGAAAAATATTTTATACGATTTTACGGTATATCATGCGTGATCAAAATTATGTAATATTTTTCTTGCTCTTGACTCATGTTAAGATATGCACTTAGTTATATTTCATTATTTTAACGTATTTTCTATTTTAGTTATTTTTTTATAAATAATTATCTTGAGATAAAATTGATATTGTGTTTGATCTTCGTTATTTTTATTACTTGTTATACACTTGTGATTTATATATATTTATAAGATTTAGTAATAAATAAAGTGTTCATGTTATATTTATTTATTTTATATTTCAAATATTTTTCTAACGATGTAGTAAATCTAATGTAAGATTTGGAAAAAATAAGAATAATTATAGTGATAATTTGAATGAGAGTTTTGTTATACTATATTTTTTAAAGTTTATATTATTTAATTTGATAAATGATATTAATTTTGAAATATTAATAATTTTTTATTAATAAAAATTTTGTTTTTAAAAAAATATAATATAATAATATGTAATAGTAAAATTTATAAAGATAACTAATAGGGATTGACCCTATTGTCTTAATAAATAAAATAAAAGAAATAAGAGAGAGAGCTTCTGCCAACCGCCTAAGTACATTAGCAAACCCAACAACAACTATCGTTTGCACGGTTTTGACATAACTGTCCCAAAAAACATTCTCATTTCATTCCAATTCGAGTATGTTGTTTCTTTAATTTAGTTAGTTAATGAAAACACAATTTCCAAATTTTTAACAATCCAATTTCTCTCTGAATATACCTGACTTCTCTGTTTGTAGAAGTCGTTATCTTTGCACCGTTCTTCTTCACCGTAAGTCCGATTGAGAGTGAAACCAACGCCCAAAACGACCGTGTGAAAAGTGGCTATATTATCCATAAATTGGTTTCTGATTTAGGGTTTTAATTTTCTTTGACCGATTTTCGAATTTAGTTTTTTTAAAATATCTCCTCCATAATTTTATTTTCGACGTTTAACCATAAACTGTGGAGTTAGATCGATTGAGGATAAAGAGTCAAAGAACAAAGACTGTTTGGTTGTGGAATCATATTCATAGGTGAAGCGTGAATAAGGTAAGGAGTGAGAGGACGTTTGAATCATGAGTATAATATATTGTGAGTGATGTAAACCGTATTTCCCAATGATTTCGTCCGGGATCGCTACGTACAAAAGTAGCCCTTTGAGTAATATCGACCAAATAAAATAAGTGATTGATAACAATAATGGTGAAGATGTTGGTAATGATCTTTTATTTGCAACATCACAACAAACCACATGAATTGATTCAAACTGATGATGGTTTATATCTTTAGAGATGATCATGATGAGGGAATTTGGATTAATCTTTCGTTTCGTATTGTAAATGGACAACAAATGTGAATCCCACCAGGAAAAGAAGAAGGGCTCTTAATGTACTGGTTTAATTGTTTTATATAGCCATGTATCTGAACTGAGTTATGTAATTTTTAATGGTTTGAACTGTTAATTGTTTTATATAAGCAGCCATGTATATTATTTTTGATTAATTTATTTTCTGCTTATATTTAGCTTGATTTGAGTGTTTATACTAAGTTCATGTAATTGAATATAAACTAGTAATTTACTGATTGAATTGAATATAAATTAGTAATTTACATGAACTGAATTGATCTAAACTGAAAAGAGCCTTATAAAAATAAATAAGGAGGCCTTTTAGCGCGCTTATTTGAAAAAAGCGTTGTAAAAAGGCTTTTTAAAAAAACATTCATATAACATAAGAAACAAGGAGGTCTTTTACAACGCTTATTTGAAAAAGCGTTGTAAAAGAGCTTTTTAAAAATAAATAAGGAGGCCTTTTAGAGGCTTATTTCAAAAGCGTTGTAAAAGGCTTTTAAAAAAAAAATTCATATAACATAGAAAACAAGGAGGTCTTTTACAACGCTTATTTGAAAAGCCTGTAAAAGAGCCTTTTTAAAAATAAATAAGGAGGCCTGTTTAGAGCGCTTATTTGAAAAGCGTTGTATAAAGGCTTTTAAAAAACATTCATATAACGTAAGAAAACAAGGAGGTCTTTTACATCGCTTATGTAAAAAAGCGCTGTAAAAAGAGCTTTTTAAAAATAAAATAAGGAGGCCTTTTAGAGCGCTTTTCCAACAAGCGCAGTAAAGGGTTTAGGTCTTTTAGAGCACTTTTCAACAAGCGCTGTAACAGGCTTCTAAAAAAGCGTTGTAATAGGATTTTATAATATAATAGTAAACCTCTTCAGTTTCCTTTTCATTACGTAAACTTCACTATCATCTCCTCTTCATCGTTCTTCTCTTCCTTTGCGAACCCTATCATCTCTTCCATTACGAACCTTATTTCACGATAATCTCTACCTATTCGAATGTATTTCCATCACGATCATCTCTCCCATTACACACCATATCTTTTCATTGAAATACGTAACCCTCATTACGTATTTCTTCGAACCATATTTCTGCGAATACATATTTCTGCAAACCCTCATTTTTGCGCATTATGTATTTCTTCGAACCCTCACTATTCAGGTATTGATGTTATTTATTTTTTGTTATCACTCAAATGCATGTTGAGCTTGTTTAAGTTATACTGTAATGATACATACTTAGAATACTGCATGTTGAGGCTTGTTGAAGTTATACTGAACTGCATGTTGAACTTGTTGTAGATAAATGGATACCACCAAAGATTTAGATTGTCCAAATGAGGAAGTTGTCAACACTAATACTTAAGAAAATGAAGTCAAACGTGGTGCAACCATAATGCAAAAGGTCATAAAGCAAGGAGCAGTGGCATTAAATTTGAGTATAACTATACTCTGTTTGCTGTTTATTTTTTTATCTTTTTTGAAAGCATGTACTTACTATATAAGTTTATTAGTTGGATGGAATGAGAGTGGTCAACCAATTGACCCAACAGCTCCATGTTTGTAAGTTACTTGGGGCTGTTGTTCATCAGAATATCCCCAATTACCATTGATGATTGGAAAGATAAGGTGTTGAAGGATGCAAAAGATATACTGTGGAATGATATACAAAGTAACTTTTTTGATCCACTCTTTTGTCATTTATAATTTTTTTCATTGTAATACTTTACTCTTTACTCAAACTATATCTTTATTTCGCTTACAGACTGCTTTTGTTCTTGATGAGATGAGAAGAGATTACGTATTGAGAGTTGTCAGGAAAACACACGGGGTTTTAGATCTCACCTCTCAAATTTCTATATAATAGATAGTGAAGGAAATACAAATGCTGAAGCTCCAAGAATATATAAACATTATATATCAAAAGAAGACTGGTGTGCATTTGTATCAAAACGTTTGAACCCCACGTTTGTGGTAAGTGATTAATTTATTAGCATTTGTGTTTGATTATTCATATTCATAGCGTATTTTAAATTTTTACACGATTGTTATTTTTTTATATAGAATATAAGTAAGGAAAATCGCGAGAGGGCAAAAATCCGACGCACCCATACAAAAAATCACTTATGGGATATGCATGTCTAGAGCAAAAACATGTAAGTAATTAACATCACTTTATATAATGAGGGAATTTGTATTATAACTAATAGTTTCTAACTAATATTTTTTTATGATCTTAACACAATAGCAACAAGACACCAATCGATCAACCGTTGGGTCGTCATATCTTGTGGAAGGAAGCTCGTGTAAATAAGGATGGAGTGGTTGATAACGAAAATGTTCAAAAAGTAATAGAACTTTGTGTAAGTATATTATCACTTTAATATTTTTAATATTGTATTTTATCACTTTATATTATCACTTTAATATTTTTCAATATTGTATTTTAAAATGATATTGAACTTATCTTTTTAATGTATTTTAGGAGAATATCGAACAATGTTCGGAAAATCAAGAGGACAACAAAGCTAGTTGCAGGGACATTTTGATAAAGTGTTTAATGTACTTGAGTATTCCGGTCGCGTGAGTGGGAAAGGATTTGGCGTAACTGCTAAAAGCTATTTTTCACAAGAGAAGCGCCAAAAATCATCCAGTGAGGAGTATTAGAGAAGCTCAAAACTCCTATCAGAGCAAGTGGCACTCTTGGTGAAGACGAATAAAGACAAGCAACTCCAGATCAGCTCCAACGTGAAATACAAATGGAGAGTGAAAACGCGAGTTGCAAACATTGGTCTCAAAAGTCTTCCCGAGGTAGTTAATTACTTACTTATGTAATTACTTATTTATTAACTATACTTATGTATTAACCATACTTATGTTTTAACCATTGATTTAGGGTGTGACTCTTGCGTGTTGTACTTATCCTCCCTACTCATGGGAAGGTCGGAAGAGGAACATTGTACAATACTTCGGAGAAGTATTGCACAACACACGGATCCCTGCGAGCCATGTCAAAGTATCACCAATTGTTGCTTTTGAACCAAATGCACGTTGCCTATACCGGACAACGATGTAGATATGAAGTTTTTGAGCGAAGCAATTGGGTAGTTACGTGGCATGGTCCACATATCTTGTTGCCTTTGATAAGGTATATTTAATTAATTGAAATGTATGTTTAATTGATATGTATATTTAATTACTGATTTTTTTCTGCTGCTAACTTTAATTTCACATTTTATATTTAGATTCTGCAAAGCCTAAAGGGAATGATAAAAAGATTCCCTAAACGAGTCGATTACATCGCCCGAAAAGGTTTGTCACATTTATTCCTAAGGTTTGTCATTTTTTAGATTCAATAAACTAACATTTAATCTCATTTTTTCATATTCAATCAAATAAACCACCCACACAGCAAATAAAGCCGGCAAACCACAAAAATTGGAGGGTTATAAAGTTGTGCACGCGCAAATTGTGAAATAGATATTCATTCTTGTCTCCGCATAAGCTTTCGATGTGTAAAACTCGATCCAGTTAATGTACAGAATTGCATTGTATATATGTTATTAGGAAATATAGAGAAGGATAAATTGTTCTTGCACCATATAATTCAGGGTACGTAATTATATATTATTTATTTATCTCTTTTTAATTTATGAGATCTAATTTATTAGTTGTGTGTAAAATCAAAATTGCCAACCAAATTTGTTGTTGTAGGGCACATTTAGTGCAAATTTGCAATCAATGCGACCTCTGAAGTTATATACTATTTGGATCCCTTGCATGGCAATTACAACAATCACTCCGATATAAAGCTATTGTTCGACACATAAGTAATATTCATTTATTTTCTTACATATATATTATATATATATATATATATATAATGTGTGTTGTTAATGCTATAATAATCAAATTTTATTTATTCGATAGTGCTTTACAAGTTTTTCCGAGCTCAAATGAGGTGCTACAGTGTCGACGCAAAAGTCTAATAACATCACATGGATCCAATAAAGGTTTGAAATATATGCCTTTAAATTTTCATTTGAAATATATTTTATTGACTTATATGTTTTTATTCTTATAGTGCCCTTGTCAAACTAACAACATCGATTGTGGGTACTATGTATTGCGGTTCATGAAGGAGATTGTTGATAGGAATCAAACTATTATCCCAGAAACGGTACGATATTTTCATTATTTGATTTTCATATATAATTATGTATATATATTTGATTCTAACTTATTTATGTTCAATTTTTATATTGCACAGTACTTTGACAATTCCAGTCCAACATACTCTGAGAAGATCTAGTTGGATTAAAGGAAGACTGGTGTCAGTATGTGCTGGAAATGAAAATTATTTCATTTTTCTGGGAAATAGCATGCTGCAAGGGAACTGAATATATGGTAGCTAGTTCTGTTCTGTGTAGGATAAGTTAGTTATATGTATATAAATAGGGCACAATATCTGAATATGTGTTGTTGTACAATATCTAATATGTATATGTAGTTAAGTTATATATGTATCTGAATATATATATGAATTGTGTTGTTGTACAAATATCTAATATGTATATGTAGTTAAGTTATATAGTTCTATTTTGTATATGCATTATATTGCACTGAGTATATGCATTATATTGTATTCTGTTGTTGTGTGAACTGATTCTGGATGAAAATAATTTGGAAAAAAAATTAAAAGACAGCGCTTTCTAAAAAAATGCCATAAAAATCAAAAAACGCTTTTCACAAATTTAATTTATAATGTTTTTTTAAAAAAAAAAAATTGCACCTTTTACAGCGCTTTTTTGAAAAGCGCTGTAAATGGTTACCTTTTACAACGCTTTTTCAAATAAGCTCTGTAAAAAATGTGCACTATAATGCATATATTGGGTGCACATTTTACAACGCTTTTTCAAATAAGCGCTGTAAAATGTGGCATATAATGCATATATTGGGTGCACATTTTACAGCGCTTTTTTAGATAAGCTCTGTAAAAGGTGCACCCATTATATGCATTATATTGCCACCTTTTACAGCGCTCTTTTCAATAAGCGTTGTAAAAGGTGCATAATAATGCATATATTTGGGTGCACCGTTTACAACGCTTTTTAAATAAAGCGCTGTAAAATGTGCATAACAAACGCACCATATATCTACATGTTTTTATAGCGCTTTTTGATTTTAAAAAAAGCGTTGTTGTATCTTTTTACAACAGTCTTCTGTCCTCGGTTTCATCTGGACTTTTCGTGCGATTTCCGTATTTTCGGACCAAAGAGGGCTAGTGTTTGAAATTTATAGCAGAACCTGAAACACAATTATATATTTTGAGAGAAGAATTCTTTAAGGGTCTCCCGATCCTCGATTTCATCTGGACTTTTTAGGCGATTTTCGTACCCCCTCGACAATATGGACCGAAATTCGTATTTTCGACCAGACGATGGCTAGTGTTTGAAAATCTGACGCAGAAACCCGAAACTCAGTTATAAATTTAGGAGAAGAATGCTACAAAAAACTTCTTCTCCGCGATTTCATCTGGACTTTTCGGGAAATTTTCGTACCCTCAACAAAAATGGACCAAAATCTGTATTTTCGAACCAAAAGATAGCTAGTGTTTGAATCTGCTGCGGAATCGAGAAAAAGTTATGAATTTTGGAGAAGAATGCTATAAGGTTTCCTGGTCTCGATTTCATCTAGACTTTCCGGGCGATATTCATACCACTCGACAAAAATGACGATATCAGTATTTCTAGAACAGACGAGGTCTGTGTTTGTAATTTGATGCGGAACCTGAAACAAAATTATAAATTTTTTAGAAGAATGCTATAAAGGTCTCCCAATCTCGATTTCATCTGGACCTTTCAAGCGATTTTCATACCACTAGACCAAAATGGATTGAAATCGGGTATTTTTGGACCAGACGATGGCTAGTGTTTGAAAATTGACATGGAACCCAAAATACAGTAGTAAATTTAGAAGAGAATGCTATAACGGTCTCCCGGTCCTCGATTTCATCTGGAATTTTTGGGTGATTTTCGTACCACTTGACAAAAATGGACCAAAATCTATATTTTCGGACCAAACGATGGCTAGTGTTTGAAATTCGACATGGAACTCGGAACACAATTATAAATTTAGGAGAAGCATGCTATAAGGGTCTCTCGGTCCTCGATTTCATCTAGACTTTTCAGGCGATTTTCTTTCCACTCACAAAAAATGACTGAAATCTATATTTACGGGACCAGACGATGGCAAGTGTTTGAAGCTAGCGCGGAACCAAAAAACAAGTAATAAATTTTGGAGAAGAATGCTATCAGAGTCTCCCGTCCTCGATTTCATCTGGACTTCTCGGTTGATTTTCGTACCACCCGACAAAAAATGGACCGAAATCCGTACTTTCAAACAAGATGATTGCTAGTTTTTGAAATCTGACGCGGAACCCGAAACTCAGTTATAAAATTTAGGAGAAGAATGCTATAAGGGTCTCCCGGGCCTTGATTTCACCTAGGAATTTCGGGCGATTTTCGTACCACCTGACAAAAATAATCCGAAATCCGTATTTCGAACAAAGACAGTTGCTAGTGTTTGAAATATGAGGCGGAACCCGAAACTCAGTTATAAATTTAGGAGAAGAATGATATAAGGGTCTCCTGGTCCTCGATTTCATTGGGTCTTTTCGGTCGATTTTCGTTACCCCTCGACAAAAATGGACCGAAATTCGTATTTTAGGACCAGACGATGACTAGTATTTGAAATCAGGGCGCGAACCCGAAACACAATTATAAATTTTGGAGAAATGCTACAACGGTTTGCGGTCGTCGATTATAATCTGGACTTTTCGGCGCGATTTTCATACGATCCAACTAAAATGGATCGAAATCCGTATTTCGAAAAAAGAGACTATGGCTAGTGTTTGAAATATGACGCAGAACCCAAGACAACAGTTATAAATTTAGAAGAGAATGCTATAAGGTCTTCGGTCCTCGGTTTCTTTTGGACTTTTCAGGCGATTTTCGTACCACCCGACTAAAAATAGACCAAAATCCGTATTTTCGAACAAGCAAAGCTTGTGTTTGTATTCTGATGCGGAAACCGATCATAGTTAAAAATTTAGATGAAGAATGTTATAAGGGTCCTCTCGGTCATCGATTTCATCTGAATTTTCGGGCAATTTTCGTACTCCTCGACAAAAAATGGACCAAAATAAGTATTTTCAGATAAACGATGGCTAGTTTTTTAATCTGACCCGAAATGAGAAACATTGTATATATTTAGGAGAAGAATGCTATAAGGGTCACCCGATCTCGATTTCATCTCGACTTTACGGGTGATTTTTGTACACCCTGAAAAAATGGACGAAAATCCGTAATTTCCAACAAGACGATGGCTAGTGTTTTGAAATCTGAGGCGGAACCGCGATATCACTTTTTAAATTTAGGAGAAGAATGCTATAAGAGTCTTCTTGTCCTCGATTTCATCTGGACTTTTCGGGGCGATTTTCTTCTCCACCTAACAAAAATGGACCGAAATCTATATTGTCGGTACCAGACGAGGGCTGTTTTTTGAAATTTGACGTGTGGAACCCGAGACAAATTTATTAATTTTGCAGAAAAATGCTTTAAGGTCTGCCAGTCCTCGATTTCTCTGGACTTTTTAGGCGATTTTCGTACCACCTGACAACTATGGACACGAAATTCGTATTTTTGGACCAGATTAATGGCTAGTGTTTGAAAATCTGACAGAGAACCTGAAACTCAATTATAAATTTAGGAGAAGAATGCTACAAAAATCTTCTTCTCCTCGTTTTCATCTGGACTTTTCGGCAATTTTTCGTACCCCTCGATAAAAAAAATGAACCCAAAATCTGTATTTTCGAACCAAACGATAGCTAGTGTGTTTTAAATCTGTTGTGGAACCCGAAACATAGTATAAATTTTGAATAAGAATGTTATAAGGTTTCCCAGTCCTCATTTCATCTGGACTTTTTGGGCGATATTCATAACACCCAAACAGACGAGGGCTAGGGTTTGTAAATTTGACGCCGGAACCTGAAACCTCAATTATAAATTTTGGAGAAGAATGCTATAACGGTCTCTCGGGTCGGTCGTCATTTCATCTGACTTTTCGGGAATATTCGTACCCCTCAACGAAAAATGGACCAAAATCTGTATTTTTGAAACCTGCTGCGGAATCCGAAACAAAGTTATAAATTTGGAGAAGATGCTTAAGGGACTTTCCGGTGTCGATTTATTGTATTTTCAGATGTTTTTGATACCACCTGAGCTTGAAACGGACAGAATTCGTAATTTATTGAACAAAACAATGGCTAGTGTTTGACAATTCCCAACCGGACTCGATACATAGTTATCAATTTAGGGAAAAAAAATGTTATAAGGTCTCTCGGTCCTCCGATTTCATCTGGACTTTTCCAGCGATTTTCTTACCCCTCAGACAAAAATGACCGAATTTTCTATATTTTTTAGACCAGACGATGCAGTGTTTGACAATCTTGCACATAACCTAAAAACCGACATAAATTTGAGAAGAATGCTTCAAGGTCTTTTGGTCTCGTTGCATCTGGACTTTGGGGATTTCTAGCCACCATACATGAATTGACCGAACTCTAAATTTATCGACAAGTGTATGCTAGTGTTTGAAATGCGACACAGAACAGCGAACTCAATTAGTAAATTTAGGAGAAAATGCTAATCAAGGTTCCCGGTCCCTTGATTTTCATCAGGCTTTTCGGCGTTTTCGTACCACTGACAAAAAGGACCGAAATCCGTATTCTTCAATTAAGCGATTGTTAGTGTTTGAAATCTGACCGGAACTCGCAACAACTGTTATAAATTAGAGAAGAAATGGTCATAGGGTCATGTCTGTCCTACGATTTCATCCGAACTTTCGGGCCGATTTTCGAACCTACCCGACTAGAATGGAACCGAAATCGTAATTTTTGTACAAGACGATGGCTAGTTTTTGAAATCCTAACAAGGAACCGAAAACACAGTTTTAAATTAGAAGGAAGCATCCTATCAGAGTCTCCAAGTCGTCGATTTCATCGTGGACTTTTCGGGCGATTTTCATCCCCCTCGAATAAATGAGACCGACAATATACTATTCGACTAGATGATGACTAGTGCTTGAAATCTGCATGCGGAATCTGAAACACTGTAATAATTTAGGAGAAGAATGTTGTAAGGGTCTCCCGATCCTCGATATTTCATCTGGAACTTTTCGGGAGGATTTTCGTTACAACCGCAAAAATGGACTAAAATCCGGTATTTTTGACCAAACAATGGCTAGTGTTTAAAAATTGGGCGCAGGGCCCGAAAGATTATAAATTTTGAGAAGAATGCTATAAGGGTCTCCTCGGTCCTCGATTAACATCTGGATTTTTCGGGCGATTTTCGTTCACCAACCAAAATGGACCGAAATCCGATTTCGAGAAGACATTTGCTGTGTTTGAAATATGACCGCGGGAACCGAACACATTTATAAATTGTTGGGAAGAATTCGCTATCCTAGGGGTTCCGTCTACATTTGATCTGGATATTTCGGGCCGATTTTCGTACCACCAGACCAAAATGGACTGAAATCCGTATTTTCGAACAAGACGATGGCTAGTGCTTGAATTCTGACGCAGAAACCGAAACACAATTTTAAATTTTGGAGAAGAATGCTATAAGGGTCTCCCAGTTTTCGGACCAGGTGATGCTAGTGTTTGAATATTGACGCGGAACCTGAAACACAATTATAAATTTTGGAGAAGAATGATATAAGGGTGTCCTAGTCCTCGATTATATTTGGACTTTTCGGTCGATTTTCGTACCACCCGACTTAAATTGACCGAAATTCGTGTTTTCGAACAAAACAATGGTTAGTGTTTGAAATCTAGCACAGAACCCGAAACACAGTTATAAATTATGTTGAAGAATGCTATTAGGGTCTCCCGGTCCTCGATTTCATTTGGACTTTTTGGGCGATTTTTATACAACCTAATTAAAATGGACCTAAATTCGTATTTTCGAACCACACTATGGCTTGTGTTTGAAATATGACGTGGAACCTGAAACACAGTTATAAATTTAGAAGAAGCATGTCGTATGGGTCTCCTGGTCGTCGATTTCATTGGGACTTTTGGGGCAATTTTCGTGCCACCCAACAAAAATGAACCAAAATTCATATTTTCGGACTAGACGATGGCTTGTTATAAATTTTGGAGAAGAACGCTATAAGGGTCTCTTGGTCCTCGATTTCATCAGGACTTTTCCGACGATTTTCGTACCACCTGAAACAAAATTATAAATTTTGGAGAAGAATGCTATAAAGGTCTCTCGGTCCCCGATTTCAAATGGATTTTTTGGACGATTTTCGTACCACTCGACAAAAATTGACCAAAATCTGTATTTTCGAACAAAACGATGGTTTGGGTTTGGAATCTGACACGGAACCCGAAACACAGTTATAAGTTTTGGAGAAGAATACTATAAGGGTCTCTCGTACACATGAAGAAAAAAAATGGACAGAAATTCGTATTTTCGAAACAAGCAATGCGTGTTTTGAAATGAGGAACCCCAAGTCACGTTTACAAGTTTGAGTGGAATTCTATAAGAGTACTGGTCTCGATCATACACTTTTCGAGGTATCAAATAGTACAAAACAATGGCTACGTGCTATATATGGGAGACTGTCTACATTTATAAATCCTGTGGAAGAATGCTATATCATCTAAGCGACTCCTGTTCTATTCATTTGGACTAATCGAGCGACTTTCGTACCCCTCAGTACAAAATGTGGCCACCATCTGTATCACGAGAGGATCATGGCTAGTGTACATAATTGGCAAAGGTGCGAGAACTGAAACCTGTACTAAATTTATACTGTATTCATTTAATAAATTTAAAGAGCACAAAAATATATGTAATTATTGGGTGCTCGCGACTCTAATCGATTAGGTATTTGGATTTCTTCGGATGATATTTCTACTTCTCCTATCAACGATAATTTACACTATAGTAAAATAGAGTTGATCATGAAGTAATATTACCGAGTTCTTTTACAACTCTAGTGGCGTATATGTTTGAATTATTATTTTCGTTGGATTAACTACAAACGAATATCTAAGGCTATAATAAATAGTACTTTGTTATACAAATATGCAATTATTACTTCTAATTTAAGCAACTGTGCTCTCTACGTCATATGTAAGGTGACAATTGTAGACATCGTCTGTATTAGAATATGGATTTATCGGCTCCATTTAATTAGGGAGTGACTAAAATCGCCTCGAGGTGTGTGAAATACTGGCGCGTTATCCCTTTACAAAAATGGACAACTCTGTATTTTATTACCAGAGAGTTGGATGGTGTATGAAATCTCATGGGCGACTACTGAGTCATAATTGTAGTTTTAGAGAAGAATGCTATAACAGAGTCTCATCCGACAATTGAGTACAATTAATGATGATATATACATTTAATATACTAATAGATCTATCCCTAGATAAATCTAGTTTGCAGTAACAAAAATATCACTTGATGTGTACTTTATTTTATTCATATGTGGAGCATTATCTTCGTTTAGCTATTTATATACACATACGAAGATAATAATAAAACAAATTAATTCGCTATTTCATCATAAATCTGTACTTTTACTTTCCATGAAGACGTAACTCTATTTAGACTTAATGTTACTATTATTATATTTTCATCATTATAATTGTACTTCATAACGAAGACAATACTACACATAATTCCAATAGATGTTGTATAAATTCTATGAACTGGTATCTATTGGTATTGACAACTCTATTTGATACTATGGTCATTACTAGTCTTCGTTATAGCAATCATACGTTTAAAAGGAGAAATAATAACATTGACAAAATAGAATTATCAAATAAATTAATAGTTATATATTTATTTGAGAACTCTATTTTATTATATGTTATTATTATCTTCGTTTTGTAATTTAATTCATAACGAATATAATAATAACATATAACAAAATTGAGTTGTAAAATAAATAAGTAATTATTATTTTATTTGACAACTCTATT